>UCOK01019239.1:0-172496 GCA_900474325.1 Synergus umbraculus
ATTATTGATTTATTTCTTTGTATTGTTTCTTATGCTCTTTGCTAAGTTTTGACATAATAAAATTACATTTTCATAAAAGCAGGTAATTTTTATTTATAATTTATTATAGTTTTTTTTAAAAAGGCATTCACTAGAAAAACTGACAAGGCCCTGACTAGTTTCCCCTATATAGGGTATTCGCGAGTCCAACCGTTACACCCTTGTCGGGTTCTAACCAGTTTTACTGACCAGAACCACACCAAAAGTAGGGGAAACTGACCAGAACCCTACCAGGCCCACATCAAGATTTCTACACGGGTACTGGAACTTATTGGATTTCATTTGATGTTCTTTAATTATACTTTACTTAATTATAAATAATTACTTTACAAGTAATTCCTTTCGTGTATCTAAAATTTATTGGAATAATTAGATGGCTATTTTTTGGATCGATAGGGGGTGAAAATCGATGCGGGACTAATTGCAAAGCGGCTTTGATTACTAAGAGGGAGAATTCCATGGATGAAGACGACGAGATAGCGCTGAGTTACATCTCTCAATTATTTGATAATGCCGCCGACACAGCGCCGAGGGGGTCTCGTTAAAACTTAAAACGACTCTCCCTGTAATCTCTTCAATGTTTATACTTGCTCTCTAAATCTTACGAACCCTGGGTCCACGAGAGACTCTCACTCCCCAGCTTTCCGCCGAGAGTAACGATAGATAATGCCAACTTCCGAGAAGCATTCGTATTGCACATTTTACATTTTACACGAGGCACTCTTTCTCCCCACACTACTGCTAAGGTTATATATGCAGAAGACTATCTGAAATGTCTAAATATTGCACTCTCCTCTCTTCGGCTTCCGTAAATTCTAAAATTCCCCGTGGTATCACTGAAAACTATTCACATTTGTTCAGGAAAATTAACGTTTTATCAAATTTTATATGTATTCGTATTATCTGAGTTCTTAACTTAGTGTGTAATGAACTCTTGGGAGGAGAGTTAAATCTAACGAGAGAATATTGAATCGTCACTTTAAAACCGTTTTATCAAATTTAGTATAATTAGGTTTATCATTTTTTATATTATCACTGAATTATTGTAATTAAATGCAAGTATTTTGCTAGCATTATAGGGTTATTTATAAATAACATTGATATTTTTTCAAGAAACAAAAAAAGGAATTTCATTTTCATCTCTTGAAATATTTTGTAATTATTTTAAATATTATCAAATATCATTTGAAACTGCTCTGGTTCCCAAAAAATATTTTATTCTATATTCAATACCTTCTAATCTTTTAAAAATCAATAACAATTTTCGAATTCCAAGATTCGAAATATAAATCCCCTAAAATCTTGAAAACTTGAAATATCTATAATCTTTGAAAATTCTTGAAAATCCCAAAGTATTCTTTAAGGGCATGTGATACTTTACTATAAGAGCAAATTAGTTATACCAATTATACATTCATAATAATAAATATTTTTAGCTAATAAGAATCAATAAACCTTCATCTATATAAGGCGAAGGTTTATTGACTCTTATTTACTAAAAATATTTATTATTATGAATGTATAATTGGTATAACTAATTTGCTCTTATGGTAAAGTATCACATGCCCTTAATACGGTCCAATCTTTTGTAATTTCTTCAAAGTCTGAAATTTTTTGAAACTCCTTGAAACCCCATAAAACTTCTTTATTATTTTACTATCCCTTAAAATTCCCTTCTAATATATCTCGTGAAACTCTTTAAAATGCAATGCAGAGAGATAAACCACTGTATTTTATTATTATAAATTTGTCATGCCTACATAAAGGAATTTGTACAAATGTACGAGAGTTTCGCTCCCTTCTTTCGATGATTCAAAGCCCCACCTTTTCCCCTATACGTCCCTGAGATGATGATTTTTTAGCTGGATTAAGATACCTCCAAAAGAGGAGGGAAAAAAATAACAGTCTCCTTTTTTCGCAGCCGTGACGAACGACTTGCCGCAACTTTGAACTTTGAATTTAAATGTTCATAACTCATGGAAGGAGGAGCCACCGAAGCACATTTAAAATGAGAAACGAGCACGAAAAATATATTTGGTGGTCAAATCCCACAAGTTTAGATCCATTTTGTAGTTGGTAGTAAGTCACTTTTATCGCGCTGCTTACCTGCTGTTTCCATTTTTTAAAACTTATGTTGGGGCCAATAAAGCGGTTAACATCTGATTGGTTCTCTTCCTAGGATAGGCAGATGGTATATATCTCCTGATATAAACTCCACCTGCCTTAATACATTTAGTAAGCTCGAAATTAATGTCTACCTATTATCGTCGATGGAAATTCTTAGAATTGCCTGGAGAATACAAATGGATTAGCTTCTTCAATGAGTTATATAATTTCTTCATGCGATTCGATTTCACTTGGGAATTATAACTTTATCTCTGCGAATTTTAGTTGAGAGATAAAATAGATTTATTGGCAATAAAAAGGTTTTATATTTGATTAAGGATCTATTCATTGCATTTTTTATTTCAAATTAGCATCATCAGAATCTTAAAACCTCTTTTAATCTCCGGAAATCTTTAATCTGCATAAAAATATCTTTTCAGATCTCTTGAAATCTCATATTAAAAACTTAAAATCTGAAATCTTTTTGTCTTTTATTAAGACAAAAAAATCATCAAGGTTTGAATTGAAAATTTATATAAAATTTATTTAATATAATAATTTTAAAATTCTCAAATTTCTTTTAGTCACGACGGCACCCATCCGATAATAACCGAGCTAGCTCTGCTTAACTTAGTTGATCGAATAATAAGCCTTTTACACTTCTATGCATCCAACAGGACAAGAAACTTTACAATTTAGAATAAGCAAATGTTTCTCTCTAAACTAGCTGTGAATAAGAAAAAAGAAAGATTGATCTTAAGCTAAAATCCTCTTTTTTTAGAAATAGTGGCTTTGAGATTTAATTTATAAAAAGATTTAATTTTGAAAAGATAACGAAAGATTTTATCGTGGGTCCCCAGACGAGTCTGAGGGTTGTAATAATCGACTATAAAGAAGACGGTTAATAAACCGACGATGCAGCGCCGTCGGATGCTGCGCAAACTTTCTTCTCGGGAAATTGAGTTGGATTTGAGTTATTATATGGCGTCCATCCCTTCGGTTGGTTCAGCGTGGCTTAGCCACCCCATTCCAAAGGGTGACTTTTTCCCTGCGTCATAGATTCAGCCATTCTCTAGAAAAGGGAAAATTCTTGTAAATAAGAACTATCATGATATAACTACCATTTTATAGTTGTCGAGCACCACCCTATATAGTCAATCAAATTCAAACAGTGGGGTAGCAATATCAAATATTATGTTATGTCCTTTCAGAAAGAACATCGATTACAATTGTTGAACATCTCAAAATCAGTTTCTTCTAGGGTCACGGACCCTTTTTCAATTCCTTTTTTATTTAATACACTTTTATTTACTGGATGCGATATTTCCAAAGAAATCCTTTGATTTATATTTCACAGAAATATAATAACTGAAAAAAATTTGTATTTAAAATTTTTAAAAACCTTTTAATATTCTTAACAATTTCAAGACAATAGAAATCGCTTTATATCTAGTGAATTCCTTTAAAATTCCGTTTTAAAAATCGAGGCAAACCAAAGTCAGAATAAAAACTTGTAAATAACTCCCGAGGGGTGGACTATATAGACTTAGACTCCATCTAGAAAAGTTTGTGGATTTCGTGGTGACGCAATCTTTTGTCGTTAGAGCGACTCGACGTATAGGAATGCAAAATAAGCCTTTGAAGGAAAAGAATAGGCAAACGGAAGCGTGAATGGCGACTTAAATGATGTGGGCGTTAGGGGTTGAATCGGGGGTTTGGGGATTGGGGGTTTCAGGGTTTGGGGGTTGAAGGTGGCTCGGCTTTGGATAACGACCGTTGAGAGGCGTCGCGGTAATGCGGGGCGCAAGTAAAAGAGAGTTTTTCTTTTCCCCCTTGGCACCGAGCCCCACTCTGGCTTATCTCCGCACTAAATCCACTGATTTTAATACGCGCTTTCTTGGCAATTTCCGTGCTACACATTCCTCGGTCTTAGCACTCACAAACCGCCTAAGAAAACCCCAACCCTCAGGGTAACCGGCCACCCCTCTTTTTAAACGAACTTTATTTTTACGGCGCTATTTAAAGCAATTTCTGATTTCCCTTAATTCATTACAACGTCATTCCGTGCAGCCGCGTAATGCGCCTTCGGAATCGCAGACACTTTTCATCTGGTAACCCTCGGTGGCCCTCTTACTTGAAATTTTTTAACGGCGCTTTCTTTTATGCGATCATTCATTAGCGCGTTTCATGCTCGATTATTTCTGATTGTGAGTTGGATTAAAAGAAGAGAGGAAAATTAGCAATTGGAGATTTTTGTTTATTTTCAATTAATAAAGTTTTTTATCTTCATTTTGCTTTCTTAATTTATCAAAAAAGACACTTTTGTGTTGTTGTGAAAGTGGACCATATGTGAAAAAGAGTAACAAGTAAAATATAAAAAATATATTGCTCTTTGATCAGAAAATATGGAATTTCGCGTAAAAATCATTGTTTTTTGGAATACAACAGGGAATAATAATTTCCCTCTGATTTTTTATTCCACGAAGATCACCACATACTGGATTACAATAGGAAAGACAAAAAACTTATCTTGTATAAAAAAAACTTTTTATCCGGTCCCATATTTTCATAAATAAATATCTGAATTCCTCCAAACAGTAGGCAACACATCTTACATTCCTGTAAGCATTCTGCATCTCGTGTGTTCTTAAAAAGGAAAAAAAAACGCCTCACTACCTCCTCATATTATCCAGTATCGACAAGAACCAGTGGCGAATCTCTTTCCCTTTCTTGAGCGCTACTGCGGTTATACTCGTAGCCCAGAGCCATAGCAAAGGCAATAATCCATTGGGGATTCCCCCTTCAGCCTCTCGCGTACTCAAACAGCCATAGCTGCACTTTTATGTCGTCGTAAAAGTGCAGTAACAATTAATAAGTATCTCGTAAAAGCGATTGCTGTTGACACCTTTTTGAATGACAGAGGCGGCCCGTGCCAGGATGTTTGAGATCAGAAGAAAGGAAACGAGATAGAAAAAAAAAGGAGAGCGTGAATGAGTAGGCGGATTCCGCGATTGATCGTAAATTTTATTTACGCGCGAGTCGTTATTTTTAATCAGGCATTTATGCGCTCTTCGAGCCACGCAAACCACTTGCTCTTGACAGGTTACATCTTCCGTTGCTTTTATAAGAGGAAAACTTGACGGTTGTAAATCATCTGCGCGAATCTCGTCTTTTGTCGACCTTGGAAACAAGGATTCGGAATTTATGTTAATCTTTGACTGAAATTTATGACAAATCGCCTTTTTTAATCGCTGTTTTTGAAAAGGTTTTGATACATTATTGTTTCCGATTCCGAATCTCACAACTTCTGATAGTTAACGTTGATCCTTCATAGTTTTAATCATTTCTGATTTAGCAAGGATGTGGAACTGGAGAATTTTGCAGAATTTACATTATGTAAATTCCAAACACATTTTCTATTTTGTGCTTTGAATATTGGGTAACAACAGAGGGTCAATAAAATTTAAAGGACTCGACTTTCGAGTACCTCTTCCCGTTTTGAAAATTTATAGTATTGAGCGTTGAGTTGAAGGAACACGAGCATTTCGTTTCTGGGTGAGAATATATTCAGTGGGAGGTTTTAGTTAAGCAACAAATACAATTCCCCTCGACCATTCTGCGTTTTGTGGTTACGAAGAGCAGACTAGATAATATTGTGAGCAGATATAGAAACGGTAGCCACAATACCGTGGTTGGGTCTGCGTCGTTGCCTTAATTAAGTTACACGCCGGTCGCATTGTTCCGCAAGCATAAATGTCACTGGAAAGAGAGGATATTCATTAGTTTCAATACTGCAACTGTTGAGCCTACTTTACCACTTTTTCATATTTATTTCTCAAAAACACTCCTTCGAATATTTTTTAAAGCTTTTTTTTTAATTTTAAATAAAAAAGTTTTTTAATATACAAAAAACAAACCCGCGGAAAGAGTGTGTGAAAGAAGGATGAGAAAACTGAAAAGTAAGGGGGCATGAGAGTCTCAAAATCTAAAAAAATATTTGAATACCCAATAAAATGCATGGCGCTGCAGAAATAATTTGTTGTCATGAACTGTTCAATTGTATAAAAGCGCTGTAGGTGAATTAGTAGCAGGGAGAAAGACAATGAACAACAATGTCGAGCATTTAACTCACCTTTGGACGTAAAAGCATTTAAAACCTCGCATAAGTCAGCCACACGACATTCGCTTACACGCATGCATAATTAATGTGCGCAACGTGAAAGGTAGCAAAAAATAAATAGGTATCTAAATAATTAGCCAGTGGAAGCCAGACTCATTACTTAGATATGTATGAAAAATGTGAGCGCACAGTAAATTCTCCTTCTCTGTGTTTTATATTCATTTTCATTTTCTACGAAACGTACCGCGAGATTCGCTCGCTTAAATCTTCTTTTTGCTTTGCACGTGCTTCATTCCATGCACTACGGAATTATACACTCAAAAGTGTACCTGAAAAATAAACGTCACGCTCTTCGCCCACCGCATAAAGCATCAAACTCTCTTTTCCAGGATTATTTTTATAAGATTGCGTATTTTTAATCTTCCGCATTTTTTCCAATTTCATTTTTGAACGCTTTTTCCATACCCTCTTTTCCAGGGCCGAACATATCACACAGGGGGAGGAATTAAGGGAAGTTGACTCGAAAAACATTGCAAGACTCCTGTTTATTGGTCGATGAAGAGGGTAGCGATGAGCGGTAGTAATTAATTATAAGGAATGGCGGTCGATCGACAATCGAATACGTAGTGCCATTGGATGCCGTCCACCCCGAGATAAATGGGGTGCGTGGAAAACTGGATGGGGGCGATTCGGGTGGCGCTAATCCCAATTTTCCCTCGCCCCGTGGCGAAGGGTTGTCGATGGAAAAGCAGCAAGAGAAACAGGGAAGGAGGGCAGAGCAATAGTCTTTACGACTCGGCCATAGTATCGAACGATCTATCCAGCCATTAAGATAGTCTCGAAACGATTCAGTAACCTTTGGGTCTCTGAAAGCGATACGCTATCGACTTCGGGGCCAACGGGCCGTCGCGGCATTTCGTCAAGAGTGCCCTTTCACCCCCTACACCTCTCGCCTTTCGCTTCGCCATTTCTTCTCTCGCCACTCACCCTACGTAGTACATATGTATACGCCACTGCAAATACACTTTGCCCCGACAAGTATCCCAGCTTATCTACATAAACATAATACTTCGCTCTTTCTCACGAGACTCGAGATCACTATTATTATTATATTCAAGTATTTTAAGACTCCTGTATAAAATGGATTTGCTTTTCTTTTTCTGAAAATGCACAAATAGTACGTCATGAATGATCGACTATCCCTTCTTTTCTTTATGGATTTTTTTTTTAATGCAGAACTCGCAGCGCGATAAAAATAATTCAAGTGAATTGATAATAAATTCATAAATTAGAAAGATTGTTCAAATTCTGAAATTTCTTTTAGTCACGACGGCTCCCATCCGATAATAACCGAGCTAGCGTTGCTTAACTTAGTTGATCGAATGAGAAGCCTTTCACACTTCTATGCATCCAACAGGACAAGAAACTTTACAATGTCAGTGTATTTTACTTATATTTAGTAGTTTTCAACTTCTCACTTGAAATAATTGAAGGAAATTAAAAACAATTGAAATTAAGCAAATGAAAAGAAACTCAAGTGGATTTAATAAATTAGATGGAATTTTTATTAATTCAACGCAGATTTCAAAATAAATTCGTATAGCTTTAATACTACGCTTTTTCTCACGGGACTCGAGATCACTATTATTATTATATTGAAGTATTAAGTCTCCCATATAAAATGGATTTGCTTTTCGTTTTCGCGATAAAAATAATTCAAGTGAATTGATAATAAATTGATGAATTAGGAAGATTAATTTTAATTAATTCAAGTAAAAATTTTGGTTGAAAGAACAAAAATTTGGTTGGGAAGACAAAAAAAATTTTATTTTTTTATACCCATCCGATAATAACCAAGCTAGCGCTGCTTAACTTAGTTGATCGAATGAGAAGCCTTTCACACTTCTATGCATCCAACAGGACAAGAAACTTTACAATGTAGTACCTATAATCAAATATTTCTCTTAAAACACAATTCTTATCTAAAATATATATATCTCTTTTTCTTTTCAGCGTGAAAATTTTTTCTTCTTTAGTTGCTTTCAACGTCTCACTTGAAACAATTTCAAGAAATGAAAATCAATTCAAATATTAAGAAAATAAAAAGGAACTCAAATGGATTTAATAAATTATATGGCATTTTCATTAATTCAACAGATTACAAAATAAATTCATATGGATAGAATTTCCAACATAATACTATTTCTATCATAACAGCACAATACGAGAAAAATATTCTCCCAAATTCACAGTTAATACACTGCAATAAATAATCTAGAAAGGCCATATCGGGGGATACGCTCGTCGACGAAAGCTTATTACCCCAATCGCGGAGAGTGCTAATAACGCGATGGACGATAATGGGTGTCCACGAAAGGTCCATACTCGTAACAATATATATGTATATATCATTATATCCTAGGGTTGATCAAGAACGCAGCGAGTAAAGCGTTTTGCTTGAGCGTCGGAACTTGCTGGTAGTGGCGGCGGTAGCGCTGCGGAACGGAAACACATAGATATAATATAAAATGCAATAAGGGTTGCCTCTCTGGAATAGAATGGGTGGGGGGGGGATTCGAGTTCGGGGGTGGGCCGCTATGCATGTATATCCGGGGGATGGAGCGTTATACGCCAAAAAGTGGGGACAGGGCTTGCGCTGTAACGACGCCGGAAGCTCTCTGTTTGACGGGGGCTCCCCCGCAATGGCGCGGCGGGGGCGGTTCAGCTTCCGGATGGTTTGGGGGTGGAATGGAATGGAATGGAGTCGAGCCGAGTGCCGCAGGGCGCGGGCCAAAGGGGTCCGGAGATTGATAACGCAATTCCAAGACTGCCATTACCCCCGTCCACTGGAGCGAGCTCCAGTCGCTTCTATCTTTTTTTGCTCCTGGCTCCTTCGCTCCTGCCCAGGGACGGCGAGTTTTAGAAATGTTAACTCCATAAATGCCAGCCCGTTCCTCCGGGAAGAGAGGAAACAAGGGTAAGGAAGAACTATGATAAAGAGATTCGCTTTAAGCGGAAAACCCAGAGTCGATATAATTATATCTTAGGACTGCTTGGAGGAAGTTCTTCTCTTCCGCATTTGTTTTCGGGTAAAAAGTTTAATTTAGGGTTCTTGGTTTTAGTACTTTTATTACGGGAGAGATTATTTTCGTGTGGAGATTAGAAAACGAAAAGTAGCGAGGTTTGTGTGGGAATGGTAAATAAATAATCCTTGGTGATCGATCAGCCCTTCACACTTTCAACCGGAAATGGAAATTTAGGGCTTCTTTCTAAAAATAAAAAAAAATATTAACACAAAGTGACAAGTTGAATTGTGATTAAAATTCTTAATAATCTGGTTGAATTATACATTAATAAGTTGAGTAGATTCAATTAAGTCTGATTAGAGAATAAAATTATCCACTTTCGAGGCTATCGATGAAGATTCTTTTCGGTCCCTTCGTATCTCGCTATTTTTCACATCACTAGGGCGTAATCATCTTGCACCCTAGAGATCATCGACCCACCCCATGACCCCACCTCTCCGATATTATTTCAGGAGGAAACAGTATTTCCTCAGCTTCCCAAATCCGGCTGGGAAAGTTCGTGGAACTTGTTCGCGTTCGAGTATTTGGAAAAATACGATTGTAGTAGTGATAATTGTACGCATATGTGCGGAGTGCTCTGTATATACATTTTTTATTTATTTGCTGCGATAGCTGGTACACCCCCCTCCCCTTTTATACAACTGGTGGCTGAACATCGGCATGGTTTTATAAAAGGGGTGGGACCCATTGCAGGGGGGGGGGGGCGAAAATTCCCTCGCGGGTTTCCTGAGGAAAATAGCTTCGCTGCTCTCTGCTTTGTGTATTCTTTCTCGCTCGTACTCTCTCCTTTATGCGTTATAAATACAATTGATGGGTTTGCGTCCATTGCGCAGAATGGAATTTTTTGATCCTACTTCCTGAGGACGAGCATTTTTTCCCCTCCGTGAAGAATTCTTTAATTCTTTTAATTTTGAAACAATTGTGGTTGAAATGAATTTCAGTCTAGATGTGGAAAAAAATCTTGGGTGGACACCTATAGTGTGTAGACTATATATATTCTTTACTATATATATTCTTTTCTATATATATTAATTTCTATATATATTCTTTGTCCTTTCTTACTCGTTTTTTTAAGAGCGATGTGGAAAATGGAGGTGGGAAGATCATATGAAAAGGAGATGGGAAAAGTAAGTAGGAAAATTAGATAAGAAAAGGTGGAATTTGGAAAATAGATTTGAGAAAAGATCGGAAAATTAGGTAGAAAAAGGATTAGAGTAGTGCTTAAAGAGTGAAATTAAAAAAAGAATGGAAAAAGTGGAAAAGTCTGGAAAATAAGTTTTGAAAAGGGGTCTGAAAAAGTGATTATTCCTATACCATTTACTACCAATAAAGCTAAATTTTCCTAAAAAATTCCTACCGAATTTCAAACATGTTTCGAAAAGCTAATTTTTTTTCCTGAATGGAAATGTTTGTTGTTTGGTCCTGACTGATAAAAAGGGCCGTTGAGGGCTGAGAGGATGGAGTTTAGAGGAAATGGGCGCGCATTGAGGCAAAGATAGGAAAGTGTTAATCCTTCCGAGCAACTTTGCCTCCATAGGGAACTTGCACGCTTATGCTGAGAGGATTTCCATACAATAAATTTGGAGCTTTGCATAAGCTTTCCACGCTTGAGTTTAAATCCAAGCGACGGTACGGCTTTGCAGTGCGACTGTGTCGCGAATTGTACGTGCACAGCAATCTTAACTCGAGTCACAAGAACTATTGTGTATTTAGCATAGTCGATAAATATTTTCTAATCTCTTTTTCTCCTGTTGATGACATTTTTTACTGCTTGATACAAATATTACAGCCTGCTTTTACTTCATTGTCGCAAAAAGGCTGGAAAAATATAAAATCATCTTTATATGAATTGAAAATGAAGTTGGTCGAGAGATTTGATTTATACGAACCATAAAAATGCATATGTAATCGAAAATTTATATTTTATTCCTACCTATCTTTTCCTGCGTTCTTTTCCACACCATATTTTGTCACATATCTCATTTTTCCAGATCATTTAACATCCCTCTATTCCTACTTTATTTTTATTTTCCCTTTTCCCACTTTCCACTATCATTTCCCCTTTTCCATTTTATATGATCGAGCCTGTATTTTGGTGATTAGTTGTTTTAGTAAACTAATTAACTAATCACAACTTAGTCTTGCTATTGAAATATTCTCGAAAGGAACATTGAAACAGTGAAATTTACAATTTAAATTTGTAATCTAATCTACATTCTAATTTAAAATAATACTAGACAAATTAATGAAACACTTAAAAAATAATACTAAATCTGGTAAAGTAGGCACGGATTTTCATTTGCTGAGTGCAGGAGTCGAAATTGTACTTTTTGTGGATTTTTTAATTTGATTTTCACTAAAAAAAAACGGACAAAAACTCTTTTTCCAAGTGAAATTCGCCACATTCCTGTACTTTATAATATAAAAGTTCAAAAAGTCTCCTCTAAATATTCGCGTTATTAGGCAAAGTGTGATTGATCTAATTAATTAGGTAATATTCCCCCACCACTCGAAAAATAACGTCGATAGTCGCGAAAATGTCGGCGAATTATTATAGTCCCGGGCCCCGTAAATATCTAATGCGTCCCTGCCGTCAGTTATTTTCACACGTCCGCACGGATTTTCTACTTGCGGAGCACGGGATTCGAGATTGTGCTTTTCGTTAACTTTTTCACTCGATTTTCTCCAGAAATCGGATAAATACTCTTATAAAGGTGAACTTCACCAGATTCCGGGCACGTGGAATGTAAAAGTTCAAATAATCTCCTCCAAATATTCGCGTTATTAGTAAAATTGTAAGTGATCTAATTATGTAGTTTGGTTATTGCGCATGCGCCGCCCTCCACCCCAAAATCAACGTCAATTGTCACGAAGCAGACAAATAAAAAGTTTTTTCAGGTAAAAAGTTCGATTCGGTTCCATTTCCCTGATCCTAAATCGATAACTTACTATAAAGTATTTTTTCATGCAAGAAATAAGTTTCCGGGAATGAAAATCGCCAACCGAAAAATATCGACATGTCATTGTTCGACCTGCAGTTAATTTCACACGTCCGTGCGGATTTTCTACTTGCGAAGCACGGGAGTCGAGATTGTGCTTTTCGTGAACTTTTTCACTCTATTTTTACCGCAGAACGCATAAAAACTCTTATCCAGGTGAACTTAACCACATTCCGGTCCCGTGGAATATAAAAGTTGCAATAATCTCCTCCAAATATTCGCGTTATTAGTAAAAATGTCAATTTCAGTGATCTAATTGTTCAGTTAGGTTATTGCGCATGCGCCGCCCTCCTTATCCAAAATGACAATCGGTAATCGATAAATATCGACCTGCAGATAATTTCACACGTCCGCGCGGATTTTCTACTTGCGGAGCACGGGAGTCGAGATTGTGCTTTTCGTGAACTTTTTCACTCGATTTTCACCGGAGAACGCATAAAAACTCTAATCCAGGTGAAGTTCACCACGTTCCGTGCCCGTGGAATATAAAAGTTCCAACAATCTCCTCAAAATTTCCGCGTTATTAGGAAAAGAGTTAGTGTCAGTGATCTAATTGTTCAGTTAGGTTATTGCGCATGCGCCGCCTTCCTACCCCAAAATGACAATCGGTAATCGATAAATATCGACCTGCCGATAATTTCACACGTCCGCGCGGATTTTCTACTTGCGGAGCACGGTAGTCGAGATTGCGCTTTTCGTGAACTTTTTCACTTGATTTTCACCGGAAAATGCATAAAAACTCTTATCCAGGTGAACTTCACCACATTCCGGTCCCGTCGAATATAAAAGTTGCAATAATCTCCTCCAAATATTCGCGTTATTAGTAAAAATGTCAGTTTCAGTGATCGTAAACTTTTTCACTCGATTTTCACCGGAGAACGTATAAAAACTCTAATCCAGGTGAAGTTCATCACGTTCCGGGCCCGTGGAATTTAAAAGTTTCAACAATCTCCTCAAAATTTCCGCGTTATTAGTAAAAGTTTCAGTGTCAGTGATCTAATTGTTCAGTTAGGTTATGGCGCATGCGCCGCCCTCCTTCCCCAAAATGAAAATCGCTAATCGATAAATATTGACCGGCAGATAACTTCACACGTCCGCGCGGATTTTCTACTTGCGAAGCACGAGAGTCGAGATTGTGCTTTTCGTGAACTTTTTCACTCGATTTTCACCGGAGAACGCATAAAAACTCTAATCCAGGTGAAGTTCACCACGTTCCGGGCCCGTGGAATATAAAAGTTCCAACAATCTCCGCAAAATTTCCGCGTTATTAGTAAAAGTTTCAGTGTCAGTGATCTAATTATTCAGTTAGGTTATGGCGCATGCGCCGCCCTCCACCTCCGAAATGAAAATTGGTAATCGAAAAATATCGACCTGCGATTGTTGGACGACCTGCAGTTAATTTCACACTTCCGCGCGGATTTTCTACTTACGGAGCACGGGAGTCGAGATTGTGCTTTTCGTGACCTTTTTTGCTCGATTTTCACCGGAGAACACATAAAAACTCTTATCCAGGTGAACTTCACCAAATTCCGAGCCCGTGGAATATAAAAGTTCGAACAATCTCCTCCAAATTTTCGCGTTATTAGTGAAAGTGTCAGTGATCTAATTTGATAGGTTAGGCCGCCCTTCCGAAAGATGGCAACGTCACTTATTGTTGCCACAACAATGTGAGGAATTATTTCTTTCAAGTGAGGAGTGATCCGTGTTTGTTTTTGTGATCCGAAATTAAATATAGCATTCCGATAAGTGTTTCGTCGACTTGTGAGTGCTCTAATTTCAGTTTTTTCGTGTTTCCCTGAATCTGTTTTCGTGATCGGACCTTAGGTATCGTATTTCGATAAGTGTTTCGTCTACATAAAGTTTCCGCGAGTGAAAATCGATATTGGGAAATTCTATTCAAGATCGGAGCCGCTCAGCTGTTTTACAACATTCGCCAGGATTTTACGTGGACTTTTCCAGGTTCTTCATCGCAAAGTGGACAAAAATGTATGACAAGGTGAAATTCATAACATTGACTGTGAAGTGTGAAAGTGGAAACAATCGCCTCTAAAATATTTGCGTTAGGTTTCGACTCGTGAGTACTCTAATTTCAGTTTTATCCTGTTTCCCTGAAGGTCAATGTCAAGTGGAACCGAAGTCTTTATTTGTTTCGGATAAAAACACCGATCGAGTCTGTTTTCGTGATCGGAGGTTAGATAATCCAGTTTCGTTGACAGAAAAGTTTTAGAGTGACAATCGGTAATAGAAAAATCGCAAAGTGATTGCTGTGTTGTTTTCGCTTCGTTTTTGTCGTGTCAAGAATGAAAATTTGACAAAGGTGAACTGTTGGACATTAAGACAATTTAGGGTCAGTGTTTTTTTATCTCACGTTTTAATTTTCAGGATAAAGTATTTATTAGAATCAGAAAATTAGTTCTATTCTCAATTTTTCACATGATAAAAAAGATACCTTTCGAAAGATATTTTCTTTTTTTTGTAATGAATTTTTGTTTTAGTTATTTAGTTTATTAATTCAAGGTGTCTAGCAATCTTTAAAATCGGGAAATCTCCATGAATTTTTCAGGAAAATATTAAAAATAGAACTATTTTAATTCAAGGTGCTAAATTTTTTAATTTGAAAGATAGAATTTTATAATTTATTTAGTTTCATTTTGAAAAATCGAATTAACTTTAACATGTATTTCGGCTAAACTGTTTCTCAACAAATTGTGATTATGAATTTGGCTGCTAATTAATTTAATAGTATTTCTCAATCTATACTTCCATATTCCCTCCATTATTAGTAAAATAAAGGGGGAACGGAGTACATATTTCCAGTTCATTAGTAGAATGAAATGGGAATTTAGATTTGAGAATTTATTTTAGAAAGTAGAGAAATGATGTATGTACATAATAAAAGCTAAATTCTAATCACTTTTTGTTTGTAAAACTGTATAGCAGAATTCTAATTGATTATTATCACTATTTATATTTACAATATTAAAAGGAATTATTACAATTGGGAATTATTTATTCTGGGAATTATATATTATATGGATATTATTGGGAATATTATAATGAATCAAATTTTTCAGTATTGAAAGTATAAAATTTTTAGTACTCCAGAAAGTCTAAGAAATCTGAATCGCTGGAATTGCTTAACAAATAATTATTAAATAATTACTTAAACTAGTTTGGAGAAAATGTTGATATTTATTCTTTCTACTTTTTGTATTGCTTTCTAAAATCTATTTTAGTGAAAAATTTATTTGGAAGTGGAACTAACTTTTTTGTTTTTAATATTTATTTCTCGATCGGTATGAAAAGGGTTAATAAATAAGTGAATTAATATAAAAGTAATAATAAATATCGGTATAAAAGTGATTAATATATAGAGTGAATTTACAGAAAAGTGAAATAAAAAAGTGTTTAGTGAAATTAATTGTGTTCATTGGTGATGAGTGATGAGGATAGATGCTGATGAACATGTTGACGTGGAAGCTGACGACGATGCTGAGACGAGGATGCTGAGAAAACTTCACAAAGCCAAAAGACTATAAACAAGTAAGGTGAGTTCAAAAAGTTCAAACCCCAATGTCTCCAATTATGAAATTGATTTCTATCTCCATTTTATTGATAAACATTTTGCGACTGATATATTTCTTTTTTATTACGAACATTATATTCTCGTAAACAATTATGGAATCCAGAACAATTCTGGATTCCAAATTAACAAGCATATATCCCAGAACTAAACAAATAATTTTAGGGGGGGAAATTACGTTTTTGATAATAGGGCTGCGAAAAGAGGTTTAGAAAATGCGGTTTTTAATATTCCAAACAAATATTTCAGTCTACTTTTATTTTACCGTCGGGAAAGTGCTATATAAAATCATCTTAAAATTGAAGACGAAGTTGATCGAGCGATTTGATTTGCACGAACCATAAAAACACATGTGATCGAAAATTTATATGGGTTAAAACTCATAACCGGATAGCTACGAG
Organism: Synergus umbraculus; assembly: GCA_900474325.1. Classification (NCBI taxonomy): domain Eukaryota; kingdom Metazoa; phylum Arthropoda; class Insecta; order Hymenoptera; family Cynipidae; genus Synergus; species Synergus umbraculus. The sequence goes on from UCOK01019239.1 coordinate 16,335, forward strand.
TTCTTCCGCTTTCAGGAGGCATCAGCAGCTCAAGCTCTGCCATCTGCAAGATTAGAGACCTTACAAGAGCCTCACGTCTTAGCCCGACGTCTCATCCCTTGAATTTAATAGCAGCACTACGACGTGCTCGATGGATCTTCTCGTATCTTAAGTCGACTTTTAGTACCTGTTCCATTTTGTTGAATCCGTTGACGTGACCACGAAAAAACAAACGTTTAACACTTTTGTTTTTGGTTTTACAAGATTTCTCATCAAAAAATGATAAATTCTTATTAGTAGGGAATTTTTTTTAGCAGGGAATATTTTCATGCATATTTTTATAGCATTCATGGGTTGGAACTTATTTAAACTGAATTTCTTAAAAATAATCTGCAAAAAATATATGATAACTTTTTTAAATGAAAAGGGTTTAATCGAAGGTGCGGAAAATACTTGGCGTTTAAAAAAGTGAAGGAGCTAGGGATGGAAAACAGTGCTGAAGCGAACTCCCACGGGGTTGTGAGATATTGGTTTTCATTCGGGTCGTTCCATGGGTCGTAACGTTTGATAAAAATGCGTGTTACGCGCTCCAGACCCACCTCAGGCCGAAAGAGCGCCCTGGGAGTCGTACACGAGGAGATCACGAGAATTTCCCCTCAGCCGATCTCTTTCCAGACATATCCGTATGCGAGGGTGGCGCTTGACAATAGACATGTAAATACCTGCACAGCGGAACTAACGACTTAAAAAAAATACCATGCAAAAAAGCCTCTGAATTTCGATTCTAGCCAACGATCCCATAAATGAAAGTGGCATCATGTATATGTATATAAACCAACTTCAAACTGCAGACTTAAAATGTTAAAATAAATAGACACTTCAAAAATGAAAGTAAAACGCGATAAAATTAAATGCTGTTAAAATATGCTTCTCTTTTCGCTCTAATTTTAACAAAATTATGTGATATTTTGTCTTCTATTTGCTTCCTTCCCCAAGGGATCCAACCCTCGAATGAACGAATCTGTGGGGCAACATTTGCCACAAATAATCATTATAAACATGCCCGACTTCCGATTAAATCGAGAATGAGAGAGTTAACAGTCAGATCATTAACTAACAGTTACTGCCGCAATGGACCATTGAATTCACATTTGTTTTCTGCTTTATTGCTTTCGTAAATTCATTAAATATCTTGTAAATTAACCAGGAAATTTCAAATCGATTTAACAAACATCGAATTTCGATAAAAGACCACTCTTTATTAATACGAAGTTTCAAAAAAAGTATATGTAAACGAGGATTTTGATTGTTTTAGAGACACGAATGGAATTATTTCTGCTAAAAATATTTGCGGGACGTAATTGCTCGTAATTTTAATTAAAAAGCCTTTTTTATCTTACTTAATTTTGTATCTTGTTGAGTTAAGAAGTCATTACTTCGCTCTTAAACTTCATCGTAAATGTTCGCACGGAAGTTATCATGTTAAAGATCGAGCGATATAATCATCAGTCCCAGTCTACTGCCTATAGAGGATGCACATCAGCGATTTCTCGACTAAGATTCTCACGTCGTTATTTAGAGGCGTTTTAATCCATAATATTAATAATATTATATAAAACATAGATTCCATGGTTATTTTTAGATATTAATGAACCCCTAAAGTCCATAAAAGTTACAACAAGCATCAATAAAGATTGTAACACTTTGATTCCATTTTTTATTCATTTTATAACTCAATTTTATTCAATTCACAACTCGATTTTATAATGAAATTAATTACATAATACAGATGAATTTAACACTATGTTTTTCTAATTACGTCTAACTTTAATTAACTGAAATTAATTGAATTGGTTTCTGCAGCTGAATTTTTCACTAAATAATTATGCTTGGAGACAAATAAGTTGAGAAATTCCATGTTACCTTTTCAAAGAAGGGATTTTAATGACTGTGTCGATTGGTTCTTGGGCGTTCCTTAATGAGGCAATTTTATGACCATCTCTCCATTCTGAAAACAAAATTAATTAATTTCAAAGATAGCCTGTAATGGTATTATACCAGCTCTTTGTGTTCGAAGGACAATTTTTAGGAATACTTAAAAAGTATTCTGCTTGTAAGGGTCCAAATGTGTGCGATCTTATCACCTTTCTTTCAAATGAGTATATGGGTTTTATGGCATAGAAAACATGGGAAATTGTCATGGGATTTAATTTATGTGAAGTAATTACGGCAAGCGAGATTCTTCGTGTATAAAACTTTCGAGTTTTGTAGACAAATATAATTTTCCGATTTTAATACCTTTTTTCATACGGCGTTTCCACCTTTCTTTTCCAAAATCATTGTTTTATTTCCCAATTTTCTTTTTCTGGGAAATGTTTTTGATTTGTCAAAATACCAATATCCAGTTTATATAAATTATAAATTCATTTTTATAACGTTTCTTCGATGGATTTTCTTCTAAAAAATCTCGAATCATTTTATACGACTTAATGCAAGTTCAGATAGAAATCAGAAACAGTTCCGAATCCTAGGATTTCTAGAGAATCGCGTTAGTCTAACAAATGGCCGCCATGATGGCTGAACTCCAGAAGGGGATTGTGAGTAAACCCCAGATCTAAGCGGGTGGATTGACAATCGGTAGTAGGGTTGGGGTTATGGTCCGATAAACACTGTGTTACTCCCATTGGAACAGTATTCCTCGGACATACACATTACACATAAACCCTCTTACTGTAGTTAAGCTACGACAATTATTTGCTACTCCTAATGTCCATTCGCCCAAGGCAATGTCGATTATTCGATAGCAGCATAATATTCGCATTATAGACTTCGTGATAGAAACCTTTTAATATTTTTGCAATACATATTCAAAAAGTACAATTAATGTACCATTAACAATAATTATTAATGTCCATCTTTCCGAGATATTCCATATATGGAAAATTATACCAAATAAAAAAATTTCAAAACATCTTCAATTAAATATGTACCATTTTCTACATAAAATGGTAATTGAATCAATTTTTCCGGATGTTTTAGATACGAAATTCAGTGTTTTACATTTCTGACTGAGAAATCAGTATTTCAGCAATGGCGCATGATAATCAGGACATTGTACCGTAATAATGGAATCGAAGGTGCTACCCTCGCGATGATAACTTCTGATATTGGATATTGCATATTTTCACAATACCGTACGGTCTCACGTGGCTCGAGGCCAGTACATATGGATCTCTCATAAGGGAGATTTCGCTTCCGAATCAAACGACCCATTTGGTTTTAGTGGTGTCATTTAAACCGACTTCTGTACGCCTCCGGCGCTGCGTGGTGTAGTAACGTCACACCGCAGATAGAAAGTCTCGCCGATGGGCATCTCGCTAACCCCGAATAATATGATGCACCCGGTTAAACACCACTTTAGATAAAAAAAAGAAAATTAACAATGGGAGGAAAAACCGGAAGGTGATTGAAGGGATCCATTTTCTTTATTTAAATTTATGCATCTTAAAATGGATTGTCTTAAAAAAGATAGATAAGCCTTATTATTATTTGTTAAATCATCTTCTAGAATTAATCTTTATAAGGGTCTAACGATTGGTTTAGTCACCTTAGCCAAGTCACCATATCTGGAGAACAAGTTGAGGTCGCCGACGGCTGCGTTACAGCATCTGGGACCATATATTCAACGTCTTGTAGAATCTGGGGGTGCAAGAGGCAGATTAGTGAAGGTGGAACACGTGTTCGATGCTCAGGGTGGACTTGAGATTGGGTATAGATATATAAGGTACTATCTTGGAAAAATAACGTGGGACTGAGTAGAAGGAGTAGGTAAAACGTCGTTACGCACATCCGGCGCCTCCCTGGATCCCAACTCGCGGATCGAAGCGGAATAGAACCTCGAACAGTCCTGCTTATCTAGAGGCAGTCGGAAGCACCTTATAAACTTTAAATCATCTGTTCCTGGGATATTAAAATACGTTACGATCGTAGCTTTTCATTTGTTCCTCCTCACGAGTCTCACCCGTCTCACGACCTCCAACTGGCGTCGACCAAATTGGAAAGCACGATCGCACTTTTCTTCAGTCGTTACACGTGTTCGATTTAATTCTACTTAGAAGGTTAATAAAGCCAAATGTGCGGCTACAAATTGGCTTTTATTCTGTTGCAATTAATTACGATAAATACTTAGGCTGGGTTTATTAAAGCAGGCAATCTTTATCAATTCCACTTTCTCCAAAATCGTAGTTTGAATTTAAGGCTCTTGATCCTATCATTAGGTTGAACGCACCCAAGCATTAATTATCTGTAATTCACGTAAGGAGCGAAAATAACAGGCTGGGGAAAATTAAGCTGGAGTTGTGAAAGGTGGATATTTGAAATTGGTTTTCATCATTATGTAAATTTTTAAGTACTTGGGTCATGAGGAAGGACTTCAGACATAATATTTTGCAGCACTTTTGTTACCTTCTGTTTTGAAATATTTAAAATCTCTAAAATATGGATGTGCATCGCTCCTTCATTCTACAAAATCTAATTGAATAGTTCACTTTAAGACATTTTGTCTTATATGTATCCTGCGCTAATTAAATCGTATCCATCTTGAAGACTACAGAGTACAGGTGCACCCGTTGCCCAATTGGAATTTATCACGAGGTCGGGAGACGTTTTCTGATTGGTTGGTCGGTATCCTTTGTTCAAACAGTAGCAGTAGGTGGTGTGGAAGGAGTTAGTCGTGATAGGCAAACGTTTGTTATTTGCAATCCTACCCGTGGGATTGCACGGGGTAGGAAGGTTTAGCACGGCTATTAAACAGATCACGTGGCGATTGGATTCCTCGTTGAGCGAGGCTCTCTGGCTGGCTCTTTCCCCAACTGGGAGGGTAACGGTAGACGGTAGGACGGTAGGTACCCTCGCAAATCCAAGTCCAACTCCACGGCTTTCATTATAAATCCACCCACCCTCCGGACTCTACTATATACGGGACCCCTTGAACCCCTAACTTTCAACCCCCATTCCCCGCGATCCATTATATCATTCCGTTTCCTTCACCCGGAGGAACCCTCTCGAGAAATTCGCGGGCAAAGAAAACATCGCGAATGTGTTTTTCAATTTGGACCGGTGCCAGCTGAGAGCTATGTGCAAATCGGAAAACTCGTCCCGGGTTCTTCCTCTCATTCCCATATTCTTTCTTTTTCATATTTTCTCTCCTTCTATTCTCTCCTTTTCTTATTCTTCATTTGCTATTGTCTTCTCTGGGGCTATTATGGGAGTGCAATGTGCGTCTTGCGAATGGCTGCTTAGATAATAACAGTCTACTGAATCTTGCCAAAGCCTGCTGCTGCAGAGAGGGCTTTTAACAAATGAATTGATACACTATATTCCAGAATTTAGTAAAAAGCTTTCGGTTAAGTGGCTGCAGAATTCTTCTTCTCACCCTCTTTACCAAATTCTTATAAACAATTTTTCAATTCCCTTTTCTAACCGATTTTCCACATACTTTTCTCACCTAATTTTTCAAACTTTTGTTCATTGCCCATCTTCTTTAAATACTTTTATTCCCATAAATGTATTTTTTTAATTCGTCAGATTGGACGTATGAAACTTCAATTCAATTAGATATTTAAAAACCACAGAACTTTTTTTATTTCATCTTCCTTTGTACAATTTTCAACGCAAGAACGGTAGCAACAATAGCCTCATCCTAAAGCTCTTACTTCCTTTTACATAAGATTTGAGACATTATTCCGCGAGAGTTACGTGCACGTGATTTCTCGCGTGATAAATTATTACACGGACAACGGACAAGTATGAAGGGAAATATTCATAAATCGCGTTTCATTACACAGCGTGGGCCGCATGGAGTGTGGAACTTCGAAGCGCATCAGCATTCAAAGTACTTGGTTAGAAGGAGGGCGCGGCTCTTCGGGCTAGAAGAGGAACAAAAACCCCCGAGAGGAGCATGTTGCATTAATATTTATACGGGAAAGGGGGAGAGTTGAGAGCTCGCGGAAGGATCCGAAGAGGGCGCCGGAGGACCAAATGAAATGCAAATGCCCTAACGAGCCACTGAGGAACTGTCGGAGAACCTTCCAGCTCGGTCACGATTGTACCTTTCCTCTCATCAACGGGTTCGTGATAATATGACCCTCAAGGTTCATCTTCTCCAGGAAACCCTTTCAACATTCGATTTCTCGGAAATTCACTGCGATGAGGAGATCCTAGTTAATCAAGGACTATTAATTTATCGTGTCCTAAATTTTACAAATTCAAGAATTTATTCTTCAAATAAGAAATATTTATTTTCAAGCGAACTGTCTTTAAAACAAATTATTCGATATTTTGAAAATGTATGGCCGAAATTCCCAGGATCTAGTAGGTTGTAGAGACTGGAGTAAAATTTTATGAAATTTTATTTATGAGCAATAAAACTGGTGAGCCGAGCGACTCGCGGATTTCTAGATTTTACAAACCGCTCAAGGAACGCACGTAGAGAAAATGGGGGTGAAAGGGTGGAGACAGAGAATATATATGGTATGGTAGGGATGGGAAACTGGGAAGGTATATGCAGGGCGGTAAGGTGGTAAGATGGGCTTCTGCATTGCCGGCATGATTGCCTCTATGGCACATCGAGGCAATCCTCGCGGCTACGTGCCCGACATACATCCGTTTCCATCTTATACTTTCTTTTTTCCTTTCCCATATACCGCTTCCTTCAGGTTCTTGGAAATTCAAGGCACCCATGCCGGGCATTGCATATTTAAATGCTGGCTGAATTCCTGCACATATCAGAGCTAATTGGATAAGTCGAGTACCTTGCAAGATTAATGATAAAAACGTGTTATGATACTCATTGTCATTTCGAATTAGAGAAAACTCTGGATAGGTATTTTCCTTAGAGCAAATTCCTGCAATTTTGCTAATTCCTTCATTAGTCTCGTCGTCATCTTTTTCAAACATTCTTTCAACATTTATTGCAATGAAATTTTTCATTTACTTTTCTCATGTTAATTTTTTAACTTGTATTCCACTTCATTTTTTCTTCTGTCATGTTCAGACCTGAACAATTTTCTTCAACGTCCCATCTGGTCTGAACCATTTAGAATAAATTACACCCCTTCAATTAAGCCTTCATTAAATAAAACTTACGAGAAAGGGCCCCATAAAATCCGTTTAGGTATCACCTGAGGATTTTAGTTGTCAAGCAGCGTCCTCGATTTATCAGTTCTACATAGCCTCGAAGCTTTTCCTGTCCTGAAAATGCCCACTTAAATCTTGATTAGTCGGGAAAACCAGGCTTGCTCTACACGCATGCTGGGTAATATATATTGTACAAGGTCAAATGGCCCCATCGAAAAAGTTGCGTTCCCTCATAACTATACATCTATCTAATGCCAATTTAAGGCACCTACCAAGCCAACCTTAAGTATATCTTCATTAGAATGTTAAGGGGGTTATTTTCCACGTGGAAATCCTCCAGTCCCTTGATGCTGGAGGGACCAACTCCAACAACCACTACAAACTTTCCTCATTTCCGATTGACTCGAATTCGCAACGGGGTCGCGAATAAGCCTCCCTCGCACCAGACATCGTTATCAATTCAAGATTTCTTCCTCTCGATTCTGGAAACTTCTATTTTCGGAGAAAAAGTTCTCATCTCTTCAGGATGGAGAATAAGGTGAATGACTTTGCCCTTTGGCACAGGCTTTACTCCATTTTTAGAATCTTCGAATTTATCTTTGGAAGTCTTTCAAATATTAGAAAGAATTTTAATCCTTTTCAAATCTTCTTCTCAACATCTTGAGAAAAACAATCTTAAGCCTACCTTTTTCACCCCATTTTCCACCTTGTATTCCACTTTATTTTTCCGCCTCCTTTCCCACCTTTTTCCCTTACTCCTACCTTCTTCCCCTATTGCTCCTCCTTTAAAATTTTCGAATTTATCTTTGGAAGTCTTTCAAATATTAAAGAAAAATTCCAATTCTTAAAATAACGGGAAACTTCTCTCATATCCATCGGTACAAGCTCGTGACTTTTTCAAGGACACATTTTGTTTGTGTGTATTTTTTCTGCAAGGATTACGCCGCCCCAAGCTAAAAAACTGATATCCTAGAAGAACAAAATGGAAGAGAGCAATAAACAGCTTCATTCATAAAGCAAATTTTCTTGAGCCTATTCTCCCTAAGTTCACTTCGCAGATTTATTAGTACAGGGTTTATGAGGTCCGACACCCACGGATCGACAGTCACTGAAAGATATTGCCATGACGCAAGTGTCGTTTGTCATCGTGACACCGCAATGCCCAATGTCGGGGAAATTCAAGCATGACACGCCCGCGATGGAGTCGATCGAATCACGTATGCCACAGAATGTCCCCTTCCTGCACGTTCGGCCGGGGGATTAAACGAAAGGAAATTCAATATAACCCCTCCTTGCATCTTGGCAGACATAAGATCCGCGCCAGCGAGTCGCGCGAGGGTGACTTTAGATATAGCAAATGTTGGAGGCACGCGGCGGTGGTAGCTCACCGGCGTTTCATTAGCGGGAGATGCTCCCTGCGGGGGTGGAGAACGTTAGCTTTGAACTCATGACTTGGCTTTGGGGTCGGGGGTGGAAGAAGGTAAGAGGACGAGATTAGAATCTTCCTACAGGATGGAGGGGACATATATCGGTCAATACCTTGTACTCCCCGTACAATACTGAATCTACTCTAATAACCTTTTACTAGCTTCATTTTCCGCTCTAAGAATTTTCGCAATTCTCGTCTTAAAGTATTTATAGTAATGCACAAGATGCAGATAAAAAAAGCGATACAATAAATATGATAATCATTAATTTCTAAAATTTTGTTTGGTGAAAGATGGAAAAAGTTATTTGAAAGAGGGTTTTTGAGAAAGAAGGTTGAAATATGATAGGAAAGAGGAATTAAAATTGTTTGGAAAAGGATTTTGAGAAAAGTTGTTTGGAAGAAAGAATTGCAAAAGGAAAATTTAAAAATTCCTTCGTAAAATGTCTCACAAAAGTTAGATAAGTATTTAGAAAATATTTTTTCGGACGTAGACTCCCATCCTTATCATATTTTCATATGTTGCAAAAATTACCCAATTTTACACAAGAGCTAAACATTTTTTTAAGTAAATCCTACTTATAAAAATTAAAATATGTATTGTTACTTAAAGAACCCAAAATTCTGGAAGCATAATTAAATAAAATGGGATTTTATTTTTAATCTGCCGGAATAATCTATCCGGAACCTATCTTACAATGTGTAGGAGGAACAACGGTTTTATGCCTTGGTACATGAAGACGACCCGTGAATTAACTTGTACAAAGTAAAACCGCTGCCACTATTGTGCAAAGGTAGTCCATAGACCATAAGTCCCAGAGATACCTACCCAGTCATACTTACGGTTTTACCAGCACGGGCCTTACTCTGTGGCCATTGCTTTAACAATTTAACTTCAACGGACATACTCCCTTCGCCTACGTCCACCCGCCTACTCTCAAGTCTGTCATGACCGGTTTATTTATCCCCTTCTTGCGCTTTGTTATATCTGCTCGTTATAACTTTACCCAATCTCGCTAATATCTCATCTCGATTGCTCTCGACGAAATCAAGGCATAAAGTGATGTGGAATAGTGAAATCCGCTGAGAAACTCTTCAGTGCATCTTTACACCGTAAAAAAAAAACTTCAATTACTTTAGTTGAAGTTTTTTACAATTACAGTAGCTGAATGAATATTCAATCAAAAGTAGTTGAATTTTCAATCACAGTAAATGAAAAATGGTTGAATTTTCAATATATTTCTAACAGTATATATACTAGCAGAAATTTGCCCCGGCGTTGCCTTGGGATTTCAAATTATTAAGGAATTTCAATTGATATTAAAAGTATTTAAAAGGATTTCAAAAGAATTTAAGGAGTTATTTTAAGTGAATTAAAAAAATTTTAATAGATTTTAAGAGATTTCAAGGCTTAAAGAAATCTAAGGCATAATAAGGGATTTAAACATATTTAAAACACATACAGACAGGCTCAGGTTTATATACATGTAGATATATTTTTAATATATGAATACGGTTCTAAAATATATTTAACCAGTAGCAAATCTCAAACGTATTCCCATTTCGAAATAGTCATTCCATCGTTTACACACAAGACAGGAACATGTTCAGTATGTACCTCCAGCGAGGGTTTTGACTAGAAAAAATAGTTTTTTTTTTCGAGGCAGAATTTAACGTTCCCATTATGCAGAACGAGTTGTATCGGTAAAGCCTCAATCCCAATTCCCAGGGATAGCTGGTCGGATGGCAAAGCCAAACAAACCTTATTTATGTCTCAATTAAAGCCGGGAATGGGATGCACCCTCGATGGAGCAGCTCCAGACAATAAAGCAGTCCGTGAGGGAGTTGTGGAAGAGGGAATGAGGAGGGTTTGTCCGAGAGAGAAAGAGAATTGTAGAGAAAGAGGGACCAAGAGAGAGAGATACAGGGACCAAGAGAGAAATAGGAATAGAGATAGAGAGAGGTCCTCTCTAGAGGGGATGGAGACGAAAACGCTGGACCATTGAACGCCGACCTCTGGGCTCTGAGCTCTCTGCCCTGGGGTATGGGACGTGGTCCATGGTCTCTCGATTCTGCGTATATCCGAAACTGAACTAAATACCAGGGGCGAGCAGTGAGGAGATAACGAGCGAACTCGCGAAACGACCATAGATCAAGCGGCTTAATTATCTCCACGCATTGCTGCCTACCCCCTTCCTATCGCTATCACACCCACGCAAAACTAAGCCGATTCATCGATCCACAAACGACAAATGCCATAATTCCGCCCAAAAGAGATGAAATATCCCTGTTTCCTACATTCCAAACCAACTTTAATACGCTTTTATTCCTGTTCCTTATCCACTACCCTTTTATTTACTTCCCAACATCATTCCACCTCCTGCCATTCTCTCATAATTTCTCTGTTTATATCTGAAGCCTGAGAGTTTGGGATTTTGATTCAGGGCGGGTGGTAAATTACTTTTGATAGAATATTCATCTTTTAGGTATTGAATAATTAGAATTGTTTTATATTAGGGAAGGTTTTTAATTCATTGATCAATCAGAAGTTTCTCTTTACGTCTGACATGGACGCATGGAATTGTTAAACGATCCTCGTTCGATTAACGAAGTTAAACAGCGCTTGATTCGTGTTTATAATTGGATGGGAGTTAATGTCCTAATAAAGACATTTTCCTTGATATTATTCCAAAGCTTATGTATAGGATTGTCTTCATACAAAATAAAAAATAGAGCATAAAAAATGTACCTAACATCAGTTGTAAAGTTTTCAAAATGTATCTTCCTTCCTTTTCATAGAAATATGTGAGATAATGCGAAGAAAGAATAATTTTTTGAATATACTAGTAACAACCCAGATTTATAAAACCTCGAATCATTACGAATTTATAGAAGAAAATATTGTACCGTGCCTAATGATGATAATAACGCGAATCGTATTTATGACAATAAAAGCAGTGATACACTCCGGAGATGAGTTTAAGGGGTGAAATCGGAGGACGTGGTTTCTCTATTTACGGAGGCTACGTAGTCGTAAATTTATTCATACTTGTGCTGTATTTTTATTTGTAATAAGATATGTTGATACGCTTGGCAGTCCTCTCTTCCCTCCTCATCAACCTCTCACTCCAAGCGAACCCAGCTCGGCACCAACCCTCGTTCCTTTTTATCTCCGCAGAGTTTCCACCCCATCAGCCTCATCCCCATCACGTACCCACCCCCGAACGCCCCCACCTCCAGTCGCTCGGTAGTATCATGGCGGCAGTTACGGAATCAATAAAAGTGGTGCTCATGCGCCTCAACTACTGTCGCTACTGCCGTTCCTGGCCCCTCTTACCCAACACACCAAAATTTCTATGTATGTGTAAACACCCACACCTTGTGGACCACACACCTCTCGCATCCCTCTCCTCTCATCCAACATCGAATCGCGCCAACTTCCCCTGTATTCATCCTACGCGAAACTACCTCTAAAGCTATACAGGAACCATCTCTGCATCGGGTGTCCCGAAAGCACGATGTTCTCGAATGAGATTTTTAGGAAAAAAAGTCTCGGGACCCTGGGAGTCGTTCTCAATTGCCGAAATGATGTTTTTGTAATAAGAGAAGTTTTTAGAGAGATTTTTGGGTTGAGGTTTTCAACACTTTTTGATCCCTTTTTCTAAATACTTTTTCAAAATATTTTTAAAATCTCTGCCTTTAATCGCATTTTAAAAACATTCTTTTTAAACCCTTGCTGCAACTTGTTCCAACCCCACGTTAAAAATACTTTTTCGAAATTTTATTTTTAAGCACTATATGATTTTTTTTCCCTTTTCCAAAATCCACTTTGACATATTTTTTTCTTACAATTAATACCTGTTCTAAAAATCATTATTAAAGCCCTGTTTTTCAATTTTTTTTTACCCTTTTTCCAAACCCTCTTTTCATAATTTTACAAATTTTTCCACTATTTCTTTGATCCCTTTTCTATAAAAATAGGTTTTATAAAAACTCTTTTGCAACCTCCTTTTTTAAAACCTCTCTTCCTACCAAATTCCAACTCCCTTTCACAAAAACCTTTTTTTAAAACACTTTTCCGTTCTTTTTCCAAATCCCTTTTTGCAAATTCTCTTTTGACTCTTTTCGAATCTCTTTTCCCGAAACCCTTTCTTGAAACCCTTTTTACATTCTGTTTCCAACAAAAATTTTTAAATCTCTTTTCTGTCAGTTTTCAATCCCTTTTACTGAAAAAAAATTTTAAAAACTCTTTTTAACAACCTCCTTTCCTCCCTTTTTCTAATTAACTTTTCGAATCTATTTTTCCATTCTTTTCCTAATCCAAATTTCGAAACCCCTATTTTCATCAATTTTTAACCCCCTATTAAAAAAACCCGCGTCAAAACACTTTTTTGTAACTTTTTTTTTTTACTTTTTTTCGGATTACTTTCTCAAATTTCGATATAATTATTTAAAATTACTATAATATTACCCATACAATCCTTTTTTACTCACTCAAAAAAATGCCTAGTTAAGTTAACTCGAATTTTGCGTTAAATATAGCCTAACTATTTTTTTCTGGTTAAAGTAACCAGAATTCTGGTTGATTTAACCAGCATTTTAGTTATTTTAACCAGCAGTCTAGTTATTTTAACTAGCAATTCTTATTAAAATAATCAGAATTCTGGTTACTTTAACCAGAAAAAATAGTTAGGCTATATTTGACCCAAAATTCTAGTTAACTTAACTAGACATTTTTTTGAGTGCTGAAACGTGTTTGTATTTAACATTCGCTCTAAGTGAATATAAACAAATTAAAATTATCATTAACATCTTGTATTAGATTAGACTCTAATTTGGAAATCACTTGATAAAAAATTATTAACATATTCTTCTTAAAAAAATGGATTTTAAGAAGACAGCATGACAGTACAGGAAACTTGTTTCTAACATTTTTCGTGCACTTTTATGTATGTTTATCTGTTTATAAATAATATTAAATATTACAATCATCATTGGTCATGGTCATGGTTATTTTCCGTTTTTCGTATTATTTATCAATCCAAGCTAAATGATCTTTTTTGAAGAATTCTTTTCGAAGATCGTATATTTTTCAAACAATTATTTTTTTGCATGATTTTTCAAAACACCTTAGATTTATCAGATATTTAATTTTTTAATAACCGATAATTTCAACTTCTACCTCCCCTGCGATTCCAAAAACATATTTTATTTTAAAATTACGAGGTCAGACGATAATTAACTACACCCACGTCGAGCAACTTGACATGAGATTTTGCATTTACCGGTGTGGGTTTGATCAAAGTGCGCCGTTGCTAATTTCGCGGATATCTGATTAATTAATCCACCAGGTTGCGTGTTGGCTAGCTGACCAAGGCGATTAATCATTTGCTGCTGCACTGGTAAACAAGCAGTTCTGCCTCGGGGTAGGTTTTCCGAGCACGGATTTCGCGGTCAAGGGGGTGTGGGGGATGGATGAGGTGGCAGGTAATGTTTGGATAATGTTGCACATAAACTGCGGCGAGTCATACGTACGAGTTCATGCCAACGCGTGTATCTCTGCTGAACCTAGGTGTTGCATGCTGTAATTCCGTTATGTGTCCACATGTCGGAAAATCCATCTGTCGAGAAACTCTTCTCTCTAAAACCTTTATCCATCAAATTATGAAATTTGATTCAACCCCCAAAAGAATAAACTGACCCATAAATCCTTAAATTCAAAACATAACGGTTTTTTCTGAACAACGCACAAATTCATCTATTATTACAAAAGGCACAGTCAGAAAAGCTCTTGAACGTATAAAGAAGAAGCAGAATCTTCGTATTCAGAAAAGTGATACAAAGTTATTGTGAAAAGTCCGTTTTTCCAGGTGGCCACTTTGCCCCGCCTTCTGCACAATAATCAGCATTACAAGATTCATTGCTGCTCCTCCATTCTTCGCCATAAATTTTGCATTTGCAAATTTCCAATCTCTTCCCACTTTCCCACAGATTACAAATAGTCCAAAGCGAGTCGAGCGTATATTTTATTATTATATACATGATCTCTAGGAGATGAATATGGATGGAAGGATATCAATTGCTCGTTAACAGAAATGGTCGTAAAACATGATCGCCCACCCGGAGAGCAAGCGAGTTGTTCCTGTCCCGTAGGAAGTCAGGGGTAAAACGAAAGAACGCTTACACCTCTCGGAAGAGGGCTGGTATGGTCGGCCCTTTCGCACGAAATGGGTCGTACTCTCGAGCGAAATAGGCCATTTCTGCAGCAACCAATGGCCAATGCAGCCATATCCTACCCACACGAGCTGCTATGCACCACACAAAGTATGTATACTCTACACGATACAGTATGACTATGACTATCGCATATTCTCATGCTATACATATATATTGTAAACACCCTGTCTTTGTGTACATATATATACATAAGGAAGGTGTTTTCTTCATAGCTTGCTTTGTGGGAGTGTGTATTCTACATTCCGCACACCCATAAGCTTTTCCCTCCCCTCTGAGGGAAGTTCTCCGCATCCGCGTGCCGCCGTCAAGCACCTTTCCTATCTTGGCGATAAAAGTTCTTCTGTGTTGCTTGGCACAGCTGAAATCTCTGATACCGTGATTCATAAGCTTCATAAGCATTATAAGCATATTAGCAAAATATATGATGAGAATTATCATTCAATATATGAATAAAATCAGAGAGAAGGATATGTTAGAAATGTTTACAAATTTTACTTTTTAGTAAATTGAAGTATATTTTTCCATTGCAAGGAAACTAAATATACATAAAACACTCATAATACATGTACTTGCAACATCCACCTGCTTTTTTTGAATTTAGCACCTGTTCCGTGTAAATGTACTTGAAGGATAAAATATAATGTCGGTCGCGGAACCGTGCTTGAATGTATAGGCAATCTTGCAAATGAGAATCGTGAGTAACGAGGCACGTTAGCGCCCCCGTCGATTTACTGGTTCTCAGTAGAAGCGAGAATTTATATACATTTGTATAAAAAGCTTACATGTACGATTTTCCAAGTGCCAATATGCGTATAAAGGGTGTTACCGATAATGGCAGTATATCGATGCAGCCAACTGGAAAAGAGCATTTTGCCCTTTAAGAATACTAATTCCCTTTTTATCCCTGATCACCGAGCTTTTAGGGAAAACGGCAAATTAAATTCCAAAGCTTCCAATTTATATCGAATAGAAATCGACTGATTTCTGCCAAATATCGAAGTCTGGAAATAAATATCGAGGAGATCGATTGTGGAAATCATACGATTTATGAAGACATATGTTTTATAAAAACATATATTTTATAAGAACATATTATTTTTTTATGAAGTGTAATTATGTAGATGTTCTGTAAGAATGTGTGAATTATACTTTTTATAATATAAAGAAAGATACGTTTTTCTGGGTGTGAATGTTGTCATTTTCTACTTTAAAGATGAGACGTATCATTTTGAGTTTGCACCTACTTTGCATAAATTTGCTTAACGAGAAAATGTAAACGGTGTCATTTTTCAAAAAATAATTACGATATTATGCTCACTTTTAGGAACGATGCAAAAAAAACGTTTTCCTCATCGTAACACGTGCTTGCTCCACTTATTGGTAGTCCACGGGCAGCTGCCGATCGGCAATATATTATCGACTTTGCATCCCTTGCACAATCCGTGCACAGCCTGCAAAGCATTACACTCGTGTTTGTCACGTTTATACGTGAGAGTAATTATTGATTGGACGTTCATCTTTATCTTGAATACGATCTAAGATCTCCTTTTGCTGTTTACTTTATTTTAAAGTCAGTTTCTTCAAGTTATGAAATAAATGCCGAAATATTAACAGCAAAGCAACAATTTATCATAAATGTTACTATACTCTCTAAAAAAATGGTATAATGAAATGTCCCTTAAAATTTTCGTTAAAATATCTTAAAATTGCATCAGTTCCCTTAAAAGTCTACGAAATATCTCAAAATCTCTTAAAATTCTACGTTATACACTCTCTACTAGATGAGCATCTTTAAAAATATAAATCTAAATATCTAAAATTCGAAAAGCACATAAAGTCATAAATCAATATGTTTTGAAGTCTTTTCCTATTTTTATAGCAGTCTATTAGAGAATAGATCTTTTTTTTCTCAGGTAGCATTTCTCCCGAAATCGCAAGGTCCTCGCAATTTACGAGGTTCATTTCTTACCTAGGAAAGGTAAAAATCTCTGGGCAATTGGCAATCAGCAGGACGAGGTGCCTTGACCTTGCGCATCGGGTTTTTTACGAGTTTAGCCTTCGCCATAAAAAGACGCTTGTAAAAGTCAACGGCACCCGTTCGACTCGCCATAAAAAAGTTTGCCTGAATTTTAACTCGAGGGCCATAAACTCAAGCGACTGACAATACTGTCAGCAAATACCGTTACGTGGGCATCATCCCTTTTGTCGGATTCTTGAACTTCGAACAATACTGACCCTTTCCACGTAAGCTTTAACCTTGTAGAGATGTAGCCTTTTTTTTCGTAAGCTTTAGCTTTGTGGGTTTCTCCACTTCGAAGAATAATTTATGACTTGGTACAGGCAGTTCCGGCGTTCGATAACCCAGGAAAACTAACATTCGTGACACATTTTTTTTTAAGTTGAGTCACGTACATCTGCGTGCCAGGCGTTGGCAGACTTTGCAAAGGTTTATATTTTAGTTAGGGTGTCAAGGTTAAAGTTAAAGGGGGTTTTGACTTTTGATACATCTCCTTGACCCATAACGTTTTTTTTACAGTTCCGGTAGTCTAAAACACTAATTTTATATAGAATTGAGTGCCTAATCGAAGTTAGTCAAATTTGTAACTGATTGAAGGTATATACAATTTGTAATCTATAAAGACCTGAAATTTCATGAAGACATTTTTTTCTTTTTCAGGTGAGTACCTTGGAAAATGCAGCTCTTCTTAAATTAGTTTTAAACTACGTCTTAAGGAACGAAACCTGATAATTCATGGAAACAAGTTCCAGAAGAGATTTGTTAAAAGGTGAGTGCCATTATCGTCCCATTAGGCACTTGGAAGTTACTACTTTTATCTACTCATCCATTGCCTACTCTAAACTCGATACTAAACTCGATATAAATCACTCAATAATAAAATACGTAATATTATACGTATGTATAATTTATTATGTACGTTACTATCAATACAGTAATGAAGTCTCATAAAGTGCTATCAATGCTTCAAGTTCCAACATCTAAAGTGGCTTCTTGTCCATCGTTAACTAATAATAATGGCCTTGGAAACTACTTCGACCACTCTCACTCTCTTTCCAGTGAAATTATACATATACATTTGCATTATTCGCATGCTAATCGTAGTACGGATGTAGGAGATGATAATGTTGCTAGTGGCGACTCTAATGCACGAACAATGTTTGTCGAAGTACTACCGAAGGGTCTGACAAAACAACCCTGAGTTTCCTGAACCAGGAACTCTAGGGGGCCAAAGTTGCTCGAAATTAACACAGCTCAATTTACTCGAAGCGAAAAGTATTCCTCTGATTGTCATTTATCTTATTAGTCGTATAAGAAAAAGTAACTTTAGTCTTCGTTTCATGTGGTTGGTTTGCTAGTTTATTTAAAAAAATAATAATGATCAAAGATGATAAAAATCGATATTCGTGTCTTCCATTAATTCCAAACGTTTCTAAATCGCCCCCATAACAAAACGGAAACTGCCTCACTAAAAATGAAATGTTTTTGAAAGCTCCAGTTTATGAACCAGGTGATTGTTACAACTGCCTATAAAATGGTATAAAAACCATCTGCCCGAATTTAAAGTTTGTTCTCGACTTTGGAAGAAGAAAAGAGAGGCGTTAAATAAGCAAATAATTGAGGGGGTTTTAGGGTGGAAGAATACTACCGCAGATACGTTGTTAAGACATAATCTGATATTAAAACTCATAATGTTATCGCGAGACGTAATTAATTCATAATTGGCTCATCTCGCAAGAAAAGTGCAATCTTAATTCAATCTATCGCCATTTGCGGCGCCTCGTTACAATCCCCCGTGTTTAAAAACCTCTTCTGCCTTGACTTCGGCTCATTCACTGCATCCGCCATCTTGATAATTTTGAGTCATCGGCCTTATTTTTATTACACAATATAAGAACTTGCCTCATAAATATCGCACTAATAAGCTACGTGCCGGGCATCGGAACGATTTCCTTCGCGCGTTAATTACCCTCTTAGTAGACTATTGAAAATCGAAGAAAGTTGCGTTCTACAAAATCGAGAAGCACATGCAACCTGTAGTTCTTGCGTGAAAATATGTTTATTAATCAAGCAGCCAGCCGCTCGCCAAGAGGATTAAAATTTTTGCATATTACTCTTACCCTGTAATCAATTTCATATTTAGTTTGATGGGCGGATGTCGCGTGGCTTAAAAAATGATTGAAGCTTCAAAAAACTACACAATCTTTTTTAAGAATCGATTTCTCCTTAACATCAAGATTTATACACTTTTTAAATTGAAGTTAACGTTAATCGGTGGAAGAAAGTAGGTAGATCCAATTTTTTTATGATAACCGTTGCGAATCGAATCATCGATTCCAGTTGTGGCTTAGGCCGACAGATGCCGGCACGGTTATGGTTAAAGGTTTCGCGAATCCTTTCTTTCACGTATGCAAATTGAATCTCAAAAGGTACTTTTTCTGCTTTCATCAAAATTTAATAACGTACAATTTCTCATCACTCATAAGAATTCAAATTAAAAATCAAGAATACTGTTCCAGACGTAAAAGAATGCATCATACTTCATCTCAAAGACCTAATTGACCTAATGTATACCTTCTATTACCCGAGAACTGCAATTTCTGACACATTTCATTAAAAACGACTTTAATAACGAAAAGAAAGGGGAAAAACGACATAATCAGAGCCGACGGGGACAATAAACGTTAAGAAGAGACGAGACCATTAAGTAAGAGTCGAAGCTTCGTGGCAAATAATTCAGAAAGTTACTCGCGCTCCATTAGAAGCAGAAGGCCTTAACTGGCTCGTCGATAGGAATTCCAAGGGAGCCGAATACGCCGGACGTATTTTTTCGCGCAGTCAGAGAAAGACGTTGGTCCATCCAGTTTCATCTATCCATTCGCAAGCTCTTTCCTAAGGTATTCTGGTTCGCTACCTCTTTTGTCCTCGTCGTGCCACCCGGAGGAGAAAGAACGAAGTAAAGTCCTCCCACGGCTAGTTCGGGTTTTCAGTTCGGGATTCGGCTGGTTCCATTGCCTGTCACTATCCCAGGTTTCCGCGCCATTTCTCCTTAACTCGCGCCATTTCCTCCATCCTTTTTGACCCCTTACCCTTGCCCTAACCTCCTTCACCCCCCCACAGCCCTCACCCCATCAAAACCACCCCCGGCTACTCTTTTTCACTCGCTCTTTGCTCACCCTCGTTGTTTGTTCTCTATTTGGATCGTTTGGATCGTTTGGCCCGTGCAAATATCACCTTCACCCCCAGACTCCAACCCAACCCGACCCGACCCAACCCCCTTATACGACTTCCGTTCACGACGAAGATTTTCTAAATTTGCGATCGCTTTCCGCTTCACGAACCCCTTCTGAATCCGAGCTTGCAGCTTGTTGGAGAAAAAGGGCACGTTTCTAATGCTGGGGGTAATGGGGTTGCGATTTTGGAGGAACTGTATTACCGGATGACCAGATTCGACTATTCTACTCGGGAATGACTTCAGGATTTCGGGAATTTTTTGTGATAAAAAGAAATTTATGTTATTTTAATAATTAAGTGACAATTTAGTTAATAAATAATTTTTTATGCGAATTAAGAAAGCGATTGGGAGACGTCCTCCCGGGAAAGTAATTGAATCTATAAAATTATTAATTTACCTCTGTCAGGAGAATAGCAAAGTTATGTATTGGTAAACGATCTCAGGATGCGGGCGAAGATAATTGCGTGGATGTCGAGCATTGATTAACTGCCTCTTCATGCATAAATTTGCATAGCGAGAAATAATCAATGTTTATACTGTTTCCGTCGCTCACTATGTAACTAAAATTAGTAAAAATTATAACTAATTCTTTAGAGATGAAAATTCAAATGGAATGCTTCAAATTTAAAGCATCTTTTGCGATCTTAAGCTTCTGGCTCTGCTCCAGTTTTCGTCAACACGATTCTATTTCAAAAGTATGAAGGAGAGGAATGAGGAGCGAAAAGGGTTGAGTGACATTTTTAGGGGGCGATAAATTATTCGGGAGAATTTACAATATTTGAAATAAATTTCGGTTGAGTAACGATTTAAGATATTTTTATCGTAAATACCACTTACGATTTATGAATAATATATTTATAAATACTTTAGATACAGACCAAATATTTTAGATCGTTTATAATTCTATATATAATCCATTACATATCTGAACCATTTACTTTAACTTCAAAAAGTCCTTTGGAAACCATCTCTCACCTCAAAATCTCAATTGCACCCCAGTCCTTAATTTCTTCAACCCTCCGTGACAAAAATATTTATCACATCGAGGGTGCATTTTCACCCCGAAATATCGACACTTCTAGAAGGACTCAGGAAGGGCGTAAAAGTTCGCTGACGTCGTGCGTTGTCAGGAGAAAACGATGACATCGTTCTTCCGGTTTCCGGTCAGAGAAATAGGTTTCCTCCTCGTTTCCGAAATGAATAGCCAGGAGCGTCACCCTCCTCGATGGCTCGGTGATTGGAGCTTACATTGAATTATCGAATCTGCCGGAAATAAGAAAGAAGATGACTCTCGACGGGTGACTTCGTGGCTTGTTCTCATTGGTAACAATGAAATCGAACTAATGCGGCCAAACGTAATGCGAATGGCGCACCACAAAAAATATATAAATATATATATTTTATATACATAGATATATTATATATATACAACCATTGTCACTATTCAATCTCTTCGGATTCTTCCTTTGAACGTGTACCCCATTTTTTCCCCTTTCAAAGCACTTTACCTTTTACGACGCCATTTTCACAGGAAGTGTCTCGACACTCAGAATTTATAAAAGAACCTGCTGTTTTAGCGCTTCTTTGTCACTCAAAAATGTACAAGCATCATTTTCTGCGTTTCTAGATTTTTTCTCGGAGTTTTTGAACCTATTTAAAGAAAATAGAGTCGGAAAAAGTTTTCTCGCAGCAGTAAATTTCAAAATCCAGCTAAGCTAAATGAAAATAAAATAAAGTGAGGGTTGAGACACACGGGATGAAAACATAAAAATACAATCGACCTTTATGGAAGTAAATATAGGGAATGGATGTAGCATCCTCGGCGAAAGGATGTACAAGGAAAGGAGAGAGATTTGCGATTTTGCGAACATAGAAGAACGAGACAATAATTGTTGGAAGGTGATTGAAGAGCATTTTCAAGATAGTGGTCTAATCAACTAACAAGCCATACCCTGTCCTCTTATCGGAGGCACGCTTGTCTGTGACTATATCGATGATGGGGGCCTACAATGTTCCCGCCATGAAAATAGCGCATAACCAGTTCTCTGGCTCGTCCCCGGGCCCCTTTCGGTTCCCCCTCTTTTCTTCCCGGCCCCACTTTGCGGGCCCGACAAGTCGGCCTTGAACATTATTCCCATCCCAGGTTCCTGACCAGCATCATGGCTGATTTCGAGGTTTCTTCTCTCTTATGGGTTTTGGATAATTACTTGTAATCTTACGTAACAACTCTTCATAATACTCAAATCGTTTGTGGTTTTGCTTTTCTGTGGTAAGAAAGGTAAACAAGAAGATGGAAGTTGAATAAAATGACTTTATGAAGAGAAAGGAAATAATTTTATGAAGAAGAATAAAAAAGTTTCCAGCTTCTTTATAGTGCCTTAAAATATCTCCTAGGCTTTTTTGAATGGATCCAATTCTAAAAATATCTCCGTTCCTAATATTTATAAATTTTCTTTCCCCTGTTTAAGACATGCGTAGGTTTTTCTTTAATTTATTCCTTTTCTTAAGAAGAGGAATGAAACGATTTGTTTTGGAGAAATTACAGTAAACATGAGAAGATGAAAAGAGAAGTAAGTGTCCCTCAAGGATTTCTGACAGACTGAATTTCAAGGGGTTTTTACATATATTTTCGTCTGAGGTTCCTTCGGGCGGGAAATATATAAACGTCGCACGAGCCTAACGGCTTTCTCGGGAATATAATTTTTTCTATATACCATCCTCTTGAATTTCATACCCTGATCTTTTCTCCTGGACGCTCGAATTTACGGACACGGCATCTTGGGGTGTGAGAGATATGGAAATTGCTCAATCTCGGGATAAACGGTTTCGTTTAGATAAGCGTAAGTGCACTCCTACGATACTTATACTCGCAACTTTTGCCTCTCCAATATGCAAAGTTCAAAAGTTTTCAAACTTGTTAAAATGCCTTTTAAACCTACATTTTCATTATCTCTAGGAGAATCCATAAACGCCTTCGGAATCTACTCTAAGTTTTTAATCAAAAGTGCAAGTATTTCTTCCTGGGGGTCGCTTGCTATAATTTTACATTTTATAATTTACATTTCACATTTTACATCCAAATGTATTATTTAATATTATATTATTTATTATTTACTATAGTTTATAATTATATTTACTATTATACTTTTCTTTTTTCGTTTTTTACGTTACTGTTTCTAAATTTACATCATATGTAGACACTTTTAGCTGCGAAATATGACGTGAATTTAGAAACAATATGAAAACTCACTTGTGAAATGTTAATATTAAATTTCAAATGTAAATGTGAAACGTGAAATTATACAGAATCAACCAGTAATGTGCCAATCTCGGTGCCAATTTCAAAGCATTATACAAGAAGGTAAAAAATCTTTATGCCGAGAATTTTTTTCTTTTACCTGCATTTTCAACAATGCTTTTTTTTCTTATAAATTTAATTTTGCACGACAAACAGCTTTTAGCAGAATGGTTTTCAATTTCATAATTCCTGTAAAAAGTAGTGCAAAAACAGGTCACGCAAGTGTTTTTAAAGGCTGAAAACAGAACCGCCTTGTATTCGGTCCGATCTCACCTGAGCAGTAATTGCCAAGATTCCATTGATCGAAGCAGTAATCACTGCTTACTTGATGCTTCTGTAATCACTAAGAATCTTTACAAAAACCTGAGTATCTGAGAGATTACATCGACGAAATTGGAATGTAATGAAAGGCTTTTCGATTATCCATCTTGTAATTGACAGGCGATATAGTATCATCAAAAAATATCAGGTTATTTCCAGTAGCCCAATGATTGGAGAGGATAACTGTCTTCAAAATTCTCATATCGGTGCATGTAGACTTTTCATTAAGCAAATTTCCATACAAGAAATTTTTTATAATGTATTTAATTACATTTAATTACAGTAAATGTTATGAAATTTCAACAACTTCCAAAATGTTTCTAAGAATATTTAAAGAGATTTCTTGTTTTTTAATATGTTTTGTTAGTAAAACAAATATGACGCGGATATAATAATGCTAGTATCAATATTATTTCCGTTAGATATTTCGGCAGGTTTCACCCGGTAGATTCGTAGGATGCAGACCAGACATGTATATAGATATGTGCGGTATCTCTACTGCACGGCCAATGGGGTTTGAATGGCCGTGATAAAATGGTATGGCTTCCGAATGTTGACTAAACTGCATCCATTGCAAGAGGAAAGCCAACTGGAAAATAACAACATAGCGTGATGTATGGCATGCGATAGTGAGCGCACAATATCTTGGCGAAAGTAACTTTACTTTTTTCAGGTAATTTAACTACTTGTAAATTGTACGAAACCCTTTTAAGCCCTTGATAAAATGGGATTAAATTCTCATATCTACCGCAATTAAAATTTATCTCGGAAATTATACAAAGAAGAAGATAAAGTATTATAGATGAAGCAAATTTCTCATTTCCGCCGATTGATTGATTGAGATTGATTTAAAATAGAATAATCTGAACAGTAATATTAATTTTTTTACGTACGTGATAAATTTAGATATTACCACGCCGAATGCTTATTGGCGGATGTAAATAGCCTCTCGCATTATCAATTCTCCCAGAATAATTAGGTTCATCAGGAAATTAGGCTCTAGTGTGTATTATTTCCTTGAAGACGGTAAACACGAAGCTTAATATCCAGGCTCATCTGCTTGTTTGATGATGGTCTCTGATTAATTCCCGATTGGCTGTATCGAGTTATAGGCCGATCGTCGATCCGCAAATTGCCGACTCTTCACGTAATTGCGACGACGAGTCTCGGGATTGGACGGAAATACATTATATGTTACGTCGATTTGCTCATCAGCAACCGATTTTTTAATGTTATTGTTAGACCTTCTCTTGCACTTGTTCCAAGCTTTTTATTACGTGGCTAAAGCTGGATAAAAGCTGTCGATTTGTCGCTTACCTACCTACTCAGCCGGATATCACCGGGAATATCGATTGCACTCTAGTCCCCGAGGCAAATCGATTTCGCCCAGCCTCTTCCTCCGGGACGCGAGAACCTACGTTCTAAGATAAAGCAGAGGATAAAACCTCCCGGGAAATAGGCTAATAGCGTCTGAGCTCAACTAGGAACTCGAATGCAGGATAGTGATTTTGCCATTAAATCGGCTCTAGAGAAGTGGACGACGTGTAAGAAATAAACAAGGTCCGCAGTGGCGTAACCAAGCAAACTTCATAATTTTGTTTGTAAATGACAGCTCGGAAGATTTTCCCGTCTCTGAATCAGGGAGCATAAGATTTTTGTAATTTTTAAAAGATTTTGTGAATTTGAAGAGATTTTAAGGGATTTGAAAGTTTATCACTTATAATGTTAAGGGATTTTAACGGATTTTCTTACACGTCGTACCAGAAGATTCATTATAATTAAAACCCCTCAAATAGGGTCCTCAGTAGCGTAACTAAACAAACTTCAGAATTTCCTCTATCAATGATCTGTGGAAAGATTTTCCCGCTAGTAAACATCGGGGATCAACTCTCCCCGAAATGCGTATCAAAAGCTGCTGGATGA
The DNA here is from genome assembly GCA_900474325.1 of Synergus umbraculus. Lineage (NCBI taxonomy): Eukaryota > Metazoa > Arthropoda > Insecta > Hymenoptera > Cynipidae > Synergus > Synergus umbraculus. Next base: position 41,908 of record UCOK01019239.1, read on the forward strand.
TTACGATTGCGTAGGGATTGTCACGGTCAGGGATTCTCATCGTGGAAGCTGCGTCCCACGCAGGCCTCCAATGGTGAACAGCGAGCACAATCAGGGCAGGGCAGATGCTCGTAAATATGCAGATGACAGAAGATAATCTGGATCTATAGCCACAGTGGAATCGCGCGTAGGATTAAGTTTGTGTTTCGCCTTCGTATTCGTATATTTCCGAGGCTGGTTCGTCGCCTTGAGGAGTGTAAAGTTAACTTAAGCAAGGGACAAGAAGGGTCTTCCCCTCTGTCCGGAGATGTATGTCGGCAGAGCGAACCCCGCGGGAAGCGGCGATAGAACAGGGGAGGACCTCCGACTTGATGTTGGAAGGGGAAGATGAATGTTCTCGACCCCGTCCTTCCAGCCGTTCTCCCGACCCTCCAAACTCAAGAAGCGGCGGCCATAATGCCTGGTTGCACCACCATCCCCGTTGTACCTAACCTAGAGTCCTCCTCCAATTTAAGTCTTAATAAGGCTTGCACCAGCTCTATTCTAATCCCCGAGACGGTGCCTTATTATCATAATAGGCGAGCCGTGTCCTCCAAACAGCGGCGCGACATGGTAAAACGGCTCTCGCGATTCCTAAATGGCCTCCGTATCGCTGATCGCTTCTATTACTTTTGCCAAGTGGAAACTCAAAAGCTCCACCAACAGTTTGCATAACCTTTTCTTCTAGGCTCTCTTCAGCTTCGAGGCAGAAGAATCGATCGGTTGATTGCCAAGGCTCTCTAGTGGCACGTGCTAAGCTCGGACGAATCGTCCAATTGAAATATGCTCGTAAATTTGTCCGCGCCTTTAATTTTATGGCCGTGTGAATCCATTATCCGAAGTGGGAGCGTTTGCAGTGACACGCCAACCCATGAGGTAGTTCCCAGTTGTTGTGACGTGGGTTTATTGCCTCGTAAAGCAGGCCCGGAGCGGCATTAGAAAATAACCGCGCGAACTTGCAATCTTCTGATCTATGTTGTTGGAAAATGTCAGTAAGAGTTTAAAATGAGGGAGTAGGATTAGTGGACTAATTGAGAAGATCTAGTATTTTAGATCTATCTTGATTCAACTATTAAATTGTCCAGATTCGAGATAAGTTAACATTTCCTTAGGCAGCTAGGAGACTTTAGAGAGGAGATAACCTTGCTGAGAGTCCAGGGGCGCAGGGTTGAGAAAAATGATGTAAAATGGGTAGCAGGGATCGTTAGTCATCGAGTACAAAATACCCTAAGGTCATACTTCCAATGCACGAGCACAAATTCGCTTCGGGTGGTCTCCGTAGACAAACCTTAGAACAGGTACATACAAATATGTTAGATGTGTAGAGGAGGGAAACAGGATTGTAATAAGAAATGAATTGTCGGGAGAAGGGTCTCCAGCATTGACCCTATAAGGGAATGACAAGTCCCTTAGGAGTTTCATATTCATGTTTGATCTATACTGAGATCTATGCCTATCAGATCAATACTGGTGATGCAATTCGACTTCAAGGAAATTGAATGCTGCTCTAAACAAAAGGAGCAACGTATTTTCCTTGAAACACTCAACAACTTCCAGACTATTAAAGATCCTGCAACTCCTTAAGCTAGTTCAGACTCTAGATCCTGCGTCTTTATCACTAAGTTAGCCTACGCTCGAACAGCTTCAGAATGACTAATTCGAAGAAAGCCATAAAGCGGATCGCAAGTTGCTGTTCGTAGGTGTGGGGTCTATCGCGAAAAATTGCGGCAACGACACCAGGAACGGTGACGATCTCTCGTCGTTATGGGACTCACAGTTCTCCGGTTACATAGAGAAGGGGAGGCAAACACGAAGTCGTGACGGATAAATGGAGAGTGGATAACGAAGGTACAAGAGTACAAGAACGAAGTAAGTGCCTCCAACCCCCTCCCACCCTGAGACGAAGGGAGCGCCGTGAGCGATGTCCTGTCCAACCGGCGCTCGCACGTAGGTTGCCTTTGGTGCGTGTATACCGATAGGTTTCTCTCGCGTATGCAAATCAGAAACGCGCACGTATATTTCGTGGGATCTTATCCACTTGCACGTGAGGCCCCTCGCCGTTTGCGAGGTGAACGATCGCCGAGAAGGCAGTCCCCGTGTCCAACCAGGATCCAATCTTTGGTCAGCGTTAGGCTTCTTAAGAATCAGATTATCAGATTACTTCTCAAGAATCAGATTCACTGGTTTTAAAAACTAGGAAGCGGTGTGTGGATTAGAAAATAGATATGGTAGATGTCACTGTTCTTCTAGATATTATGACTCAAACCTCTTTCAATTATTCAAAATTCGAATATGCTAATTCGAAATTGCTAATAGCTCCTTCCACAATAAGAGCGACCTAGAAAACCATCTGCTGTTGTATTTTTGAAAGGGTACAAAAAGCATCCCTACCATTCATTGCAATAAGAGAGAACCCATTTCTACTCTCGCCATCCCCAGCTCCAGAATGCAACATTACCGTCTTAATAAAGCAATATTTTTGTCATGAGGTTTCTTTGTAGCGAATCATATAGCATAAGCACTTAAGCAGTGTGTTCGGTCAACAGATACGATCACAAAGAAGCATCAGCCCAGGATCATCATTTGGTTTCGCACCTTCTTACTCTCTCATAGGGGAACACTGATGGCTGTTCCTAAAGGGGGAAAGGAGTCTCGGAGAGAACAGAGTTCCATTTTCCACGACCTATTCGTTCTTTTATGTCGGGGACAATAATAAACGAGCGAGATCTTCGACGGGGTACGCGCGCACGATATCTACACCACGTGTACATGGAGCTGAATACAAATATGGAGAAACCAAATACACAAAGTGGTAAGCACACTAGTGCCATGGCTAAGTGCGAGATACATCACTGCTTGGTTTGGTTTGGATAACGCCAACAACACCACCGTAGATAAAGGACCTTCGTGTCGTAAAGCACTCTCTTTAAGAATATGATCCGGACTTACAATCGACCACGCGAACACCAACATCTGATGTGGTTGATGTTCCAGCAGTGGAGAATTGTGGCCGCTACTGCCCCTCTTATGTAGATACCGCAAATGCAACCACCTCGTAGCTCCTCAACATAACGAATATAACCGCGTAACAACGACCACCTACCATTCGTTTTCACCCGGGTCTGGAGGACGAATGAACCAGCCCGACGAAATTTATTCGCCATTGCGAATCGATTGTTTATCGTCCCAAAGCCCCGGGGAGCTGGCACGCTCGTATCATTCGTCTCGGGACGCGAGAACGGGTAAATTCGAATACCAAAAGCCTCGCGGATCCAATAACGATACTTATCCGATGACGAGAAGGCTTCCTGTAACTTATGTTCAATCTGAGCTTGAGAATTGATTGGCTGTGCCTCAGGCGACGAACTTCACAGCTCTTGTCGATTGAATTAATTGCAGATAACGTATTGGGATTAATATAAGGTTAAAGAAGATCCAGTAGTAAGTTGAGAGTTTTTTAGCTGATCTAATATGAGTATGTCATTTACTATTAGTAGATGAAGAAGAGATGATTGAGTAGAATTATTTGGAAGATTGAAAGAATGATGATTTTCTGAGTAATGGAATAAATGGAATAACTCTTGGTTTTCTTTCGTTCTTCGGTTTCTTCCTTAGTCTCTACCTGGCTTAGCATATAGTTAAGGAAGAATGTGAATACGTGTGCAAACTTATGCAACGCCTCCTTCTTTCTTCAGATCCTTTCACCACGTAATTTAGTGTACATTGTGTTATGTATCATTGATCTTTGAGTTCGTGAGCGTGACTGCATATAACTGGCAGCATGTTGCTTTAATCTTCTGCTTAAAATCAATAGAGAAATTCAGAGAGCAAGTGATTACTTCTGGTAGCTGATCATAATTCTGGATGCAAGATCTTATTCGATTTTTTATTAGATGTCTCTATTTAGATGTATCTGTCTAGATGTATCTGTTTAGATGTATCTGTTCCTTAATAACGAGCTGTCTCTTAAATATCATCCTTTTAGAATCTGCTGTTTCATCAACATGTGAATTCTAATCGACTAACAAGAAATGTCAGATTTAATTTATGCAACTCTTAAAATAAATCTGAAATCCGAGAATTTTCATCTTCCATGTTTGATTTATGATCGTATAGTTCCAGTTTTTGCTGGGAATTTAACGAATTGGTTTCTTCTGCTACTGCAGGAATTTACGATACCAAACTGAATGTAGGTTTTAATGACCTCAGTAAATTGCAAATAAGATTTTTACGAATCTGAAGTGGATGTAGTAGCCGGGAGTAATTCTTCTGCTGGGGACATCTTGGCGCAAAGAGACTGCAGCAATGGTGAGCAAAACCAGGGACAAACTCGCCATAATAAAGCAAGAGCGCGTATCTCACCCGCTCTCATTGGTGTATAACATCGAGTATAACCCACGGACCTGAGATTTACAATCGCGAGCGCAAATGCGTGCAGGAATGCTCGAGCTTCGCAAGAGCTCTCAGCCGCACCGCAACTTTGCTTCCTTTGAATAATTCATTGTAAAGCCGTGGTGTTCACCGGGGTACCTCCTCACTACTGTGTATCGGGAACCTGCTTCATGTAAATATACCCAGTCCAGAACCATATTCGTAATTAGATTCCAAGTCTAATGCTTCAAAGATAATGCCTTAAAATAAAATAATGCCTTAAAACTTTTACGTTCTAACACTGAGCTTCTTTTTTAACATAGAAAACAGATTTATCTTCTAGTCCCTCATTTTTCGTCACCTTCGCTCATCCTTTTGTGGAGTCTTTTATTCTCTCCACTGTGATCGCTTTTTATAGACTTGAAACGATCCCTCGAGATGGACGCACTTCTGAAAGTCCGAAACGTCACGTAAAATGCTCTCAGCATCAGACGAATGACAGTGGTGCGGTTTAGTTTAGGACTTTAGGTGTATACAGAATCCTTGGAAGATAAAGGGGAGAGAAAATCAGCAGTGCACGTGCAGCTTCTGTCCCTGGATCGTACTTCTTGTCCTGTGTGTTAAACTGCGTCTCTCCGATGCATTAATCACCATGCGACCAGATCTTGGTGTATGCAGCGCGTTACTTGGACTCTTATACCTTTGTCACCGGACATCTAGTTATGCACTTGGAGACACTGCACGTAAATACGTCATTCTTCTCAGACGTGCATCGAATTGAAGAATTAAAGAAGCTGAATCGTTTTTACTCTCTGCGTTTTTAATTTGAGAAATTTAATAGTCTGGAAACTTGATGTGAATACGACTCGCGGTAATGTTCAGGTGAAATCGGTTCTCGGAAAAAAAATATTTTATTGTTGAGGTGAAGCTGCTTCTCCTCTAGACATGAGTAGCATATTCGGTTAAGTTTAAACCGATCACGGAATTTCAATTTAGAGGAATTTTATAAGAAGAATTTAAAAAGAGGAAAAGTAGGAAAATATTATCTAGAATCTGCGGACGATAATTTTCGAGATACATGATAAAATCACTTTTTTGAGACAGGAATATATGTTCGTAAAAAATATTTCTTGATTTATCTTCATGGATTACGTGAATTATGTTCTTTTTATTAAATTCAAGGTAGGTAGGAACCTTAAAAGGAGAGAGATATATTTTTTATGTGTGCAATGTTCATGAAACAATTGCGACCCACTTTCCCTGAAATAAGTGCTTTCATGGTGTAAAAATTGTTCCAGTGACACTTTTTGTAATGTTACATGAATGTTTTATGAAAATGGACGAATTCCATATGAGCCACCGCAATTTTCAAGAAAATAATGCTTTTTGCTGCTGCTGTCAATGTTTTCGAAATTACTGTTTCCTTTTCTGTGAATGGGCCAGTTTTTTACATCTATGTTTCGTTTCGCTCTCCCGTCACTAATAGCAAAGGGTCACATGAAGGGATGGACATAATACACTTCAGTGAAGTGGCTGCCGAGTGACATTTGTGTGTTATGGGTGCTTCAAACTTCATAAAATGCGTAATTCGCCCCATAAGCCGAGGATCGCGAATGCTAAAAGGAGCCAAATGTTAATGAGCCACCTATACTAAATCCGAGCTTACTTCAGCTTTTGTGGGCCATTCTGCGCATGAACTTTATAATCGTAGATTCCTTCAAGACAATATTCTGCTTCCAAGATAATTAACGAAATTAAAATGATGCATTAATGATTTGGTTCTTTGCTCTTCTTGTTCTTCATCTTCTTTTTCTTGTGGAAAAAAGGCAACATTCGCTGTAGCCTTTATAGAAGAATAAAAGAGTCAAAGGGTGCTTTTATATCCCAGATCGATCTTCCGACATGCGCACGCGAAATGGGAACGGGCCAAGGTTCACTCGTTTACAGAACCGCCTCTGCTCTGAAAGTACCTCGTCTTTAGTTTGAACGACATGGCACTTCCTTGAGACTCGAATTATTTTTCACTTTTTGAAAAGCACCGATTTCACCTACTTCAAAGACGCTGAATGGCTCCCCAAGTTTTACAAGTTGTAAAACTGGATTTTGGATTCACGAATCATGAGTTTGAAAACAGATGAATTCAGAATTGATTTTAGATTCATTCGGATTGGAGCTACAGATTGGTAAGGATGGAAAGTTTTTCATCCTTTAAAGTATCACATGCCCTTAAAGAGAGCAATTCTCTGCACGTTATAAATTTCGATTAAAATGTAAATTTGCTGAAGTTGATTATACTTTCTTATTAAATTCCTTATGTGGTAATTAATTACGCACTTGAGGGACGTTTACCTAGGAATAAAAAGTGCGAAAGGTCAGTTAACAGGTTGCGCGTGCAAGTGCGCGCCGAGGCTTGTTATTAGCGATTTAATTGGGTCCGGTCTCTTATCCTGCAATATCCAGCGATAGGGGCGCACTTGCCACCAGCGATCATGGTTCTAATCTGCAGCTGGCGGCAATCCCAAAATTGGCGGTTACGGAGACCGGAGTGGGCGGATTAATAGTGTTTTTGCAACGCTTCTATCGCGATGGCCGACGCATTGCTCGACTCGTGACGGAAAAAAAAGTAAATCAGATTCTTGTCAGGTGTTGCTAAAGCCATACTCAGTGTGAGAAAAAAAGCAGTGAATGTGAAAATAATGTAAAGCCGTTTATTAAGATTTAATTACGGTTTTGGTTTATTTTATAGAAACTTAAAATGTAAAGCCAGAAAAATGTCAATTTCAGTGACTAGAAGCTACAAATTTCTTTTTCTTTTTCTGCATTGATTTATTTGTCTCTATATTCGAGAGAGTTCGATATCCTGGAATTTAGGACCATCGTACCCCATCCATAGTTGTTCCAAGATGGCGAACAGGTCTGACAAGTCTCCACTTGCCTTTCCTTTATTTTTAGGCCCTTACCCAACTCTCCTCTTTTATTCGTTAAATGGTTCGATTTTCTCCCTTTCCCTATTTCAAGCTGTCTGAAGTTTAAAAGGATGTCCGGTGCACACATGGTGGTCTCGGATTGAAAATATTTCTTCACATATTTTACTTTTATAAAAGGCTTGAACTTATTTCTTGAGTATTCTTAATTTTGTATCGCTATAAAATAAATAAATTTAGAATATTTGAGTAATGGGCTACATGAAAAGGTTAATAGAAAAGATAATTCTTATGGGAATCATAAGTTTTGTACCAACGAGGTAGATCTGTTTGCATTAGTGATCGTTCAGTAGCTGAAAATACACACAATCGCAAGTCTATAAATAAACTGCGAAATTGCACTTTAACGGTCAGTTTTAATTAAACTGCCGCCCAGCATGCAATGTTCGTTACGATCCACTCCGTTTAGAAATGCTCGAGAAACGATGATCTCAACTTTCAGTAAGCTACGATACTTCAGAAGGCATTATATTGACCTTAGTGTTATTTTTATATTTCTTGAGCTTTGGAAATAAAGTGTAACTCAGTAAAAAAGATTTAAACATGATTCGTGAATTAAAATTTTATCGCAAGGATAAGAACAATATTTTCTCAAGCAGAATACATTTATACAACTTATTTGTCGATTTATAATTAAACTACATATATTTGTTGTTGTCGATTACGATAAAATATTCTTAAATACCGAGAATCCTTGTTTTTAACTACTAATCGTATCACTAATTATTAATTGTATTCTAGTAGGACTTAAAGAAAAATTTTATTGGGAAGAACTGTAGCTCAGATGGTAACGTGTTTGGTTTACTTTCGATTGGGGTATCCAAGTCGGAACGCTGTCTCGAGGGTTCGAATCCCAATATGGAGAAAAGTTTTTCCTCTTATGTATATATCTAATCGTCCTTTATAATACATATAACAAACGAAATAAATCTCATCGGATTGGATTAAACTTATTTTTTAATCTCAAAAGAATGTTTCCGAGGGTGTTTCTTCTTAAGTGTTATTTTTTATTTGTGCATTGACATAGTTAATACTTCCAAAGGATCTCAAAAGTGTTTTTTCAAATAAGAAAGCAATATTATCCTTTTATCCTATCTTTCAATCCAATACACAGAGTCCAACTTTTCCTAATCTTTCACACCTAGAGAGTACCGATAAATCTCTAAATTCCGATCTTCTTGAGCGGCACGACCTGAAGGAATTTTCTTACCTCGAGGAATGTGGCATCTCGTTTATTATCTCTCCCCTTTGCGGTCAATGTCCACTCACACATTCCATATATATGATTCGGACATGCACGTATTAGATTCAGAGGACAACATACGATACAGGGTGCGATCTAGAAAGCATGAATATGCCGAGGGACGATCGTAGTTGGATCAAGGGAAGGGTCCTGAGTTCTGACCAAGGGATTCAACCGGTAAATCAGTCGGCATGAAGGACTCAGGGTGGAGAGGGATACAGGAGTAAAGGGTAGTTCACAGTCATCATTCCACCTCCGATCGTCACCCCATTACACGAGCTACGTTCCAGTAGGAGGATTTCGACGTATGATCCTACGCACGTGCAGGTATATCTGTATCTGATACATATATACAATATACATATATGTATCAGGAATGTTGGCTTTCCGGTTGGTAGTTGGTATCCGAGAGAGAGATAGTGAGAGAGAGGGAGGGAGGAAACAGAAAGCACCCGCTCCCTGCGGCCATCGTCAATCAGAATTCCGCGAATTAGCGTTAACGGGCCGTTATTGCCGCGTCCATTTGGCTAGTGTACAGTTTGGTCGAGGATATGAGCCCATAGATTCCCCATATTCTACACAGTATGGACCATGGAGAGCCCGAAGCCCACCGGAATCCGGTTAGTTACTGCTGCGCGTTATGGACCGCACGGAAAGCTCCACCCTGCTGATGCGGAACAGCCATGAGCCGCACCTATAGCCTATCTATCGATACGTATTTAACCGTATTTACCCGCATCCCTCGAACAGAGCAAACATCGATATTCCCTGAGGACAATGACTCCCGAATTGATATTCATTATTGTCTGTTCTAGTTCTAGTTAGACCTCTTCTCTACATCATGTAGATCTGAATTTGAAGGAGTTACTCATGAAGCAGTGAGTAGTGACTTCTGAATGTAATACTTTACTAATTGCTTTATATTATTAGTGGAGAGATATTTTATTTATATTTATATAGAAAAATCGAGGCTCTTTATTGGTCTCTTCGAACTAGAAGATATTTAACACTAAACAATTTTTTCAGTGTATTTGCAGTTTATTGCTTCTCTTTTTCTTACTGCTCTGAAAGTTTTGCGTAAGTTTCCAATAGAAAAAATCTATTGCTCCCTTTTTTGAGCAGGTGGATTGCCTTCGTAAACTTAATGGCTTGAATTTTAAAGACCATAAAAATCGTCTCAAGTACACTCTCGTACTTTTACAAATCAAGCGACTAATCGTTTAATTTTAATGCTTCTCGCGTGCTCCGGAGTCGCGAGAGTATATGATATTTACGAGGGACGATAAAAGTTCGGGTAGCTAACTTTTACCACTGCAATAAAAGGCGTTTTACAAGCGCCTGCCCTTCGTGGGAAGAATAACGTTTGAGCTCCGCTTTATTCATATACATCCTACCGACTTATTACTTACTCTTTTCAAGTTCAGGATTTTCTTAATGAAATTTTCTAGAATCAGAGTCCTATCGCGATGATCCTCGTTATATAAATCCAACTCGCGTTTTGCTGTAAGTCACTCCAAAGTGTAAGTGTATGTGCAAACACGCAGACATAAATCTTGATTTTTATTTACTTCTCGCCACCGTATTAAGACATCTACGGGGATTTGAGAGCCATAAACGGACGGATCATACTTTTGTCCGAGCGTGACGGGAATGATAAATTGTTCTCGCATAAAATCTTCAATTAAGTTAAAATTTAAAGAGGAGGCAGAAGATCTAGCCAGATTACTTCTCGGCACGTAGTCACCTCGCAAGAACTTGATCTGTGCAACTTTTTTTTCCTCTGTCCTCCTACGGAACGACCTCTTTTTCCTTGAAAGGCTTTTCTTTGTTCGCGTATTTATTTTTAACTGCGTTTTTGGACTAAATACAATTGAAAATATTTTAATGGTCAAATCAAAACGTCAAATTGAGAAGTAATCCACTTACTGTAAAAAATTGTAAATTGAAAGCTTCTTAAACCACTGAAATTTAGGTAACTGATTTTTTTTATTAAAAAAATTTAGTTGTGAAAGTAAGTTCTTATCAAAGAAATAAGTGGGAAACGGAAATTATGCATAAAAATAAAACTTTATACAAATACATGTATTAATTTCGGAATAAAAGCAGAATTAGAAGCTGACTAAAACTGACTAAACTCGTCAACTCCGTTTGGTACGAGGAATCCCATCCGTTTATAACCAACTCAAGCACTGCTTAACTTGCGTTACCGGACGAGAAGTCTTTAACAATTCCATCTGTCCCACTGGACAAGAATAATTATATTCTATTTACATTAGATACTAAATACTTCTTTATGGACTTTGCTTTAAAATATAAGATTAATTTTCATTTCGCAGATACATTTTATTGACACATCTATATGTGTCTTAAAATTCACTTTTTCATGAATATTTATGTACGGAAGAATACAAATGAGTTATTTAATGAAGAAATTTGAATTATTAAACATTCTTTGAATTATTTGGGAAACCAAGCAGACATTATTGAATTTCAAAAAGTTATAAAAATACAATAAATCTTCGAAAAGCAATTATTAGTGAATTTCTCTTACTAATATCAAAACAAGACTTTGAATTTTGATATTTATTCTTCGACTACGAAATTCGGTGTCAAGTAATCTTACATAATTTTAGAATTCAGCTCTATAATAAACAAGTTTTAACATATGGCATAAGAAAATATGGATAAAGGTTATAGAACAAAATTTCAGTCTGATGAAATATATTTTAGCCCTAATTGAAGCTGTTAACGATAAAGAAAGAAGAATAACGGCGTTGATTGGTTACATTGCGTTCGTTATTTCTCACTAATGAGGCAATTATTTCTCTAGTCTCTACTTATAATATGTACCGAGAATTTAGCACATATCTTTGATAAATTAAAGCACAATTAACATGAAAATTTCTTAGATACATGCTTTTTAGAGCTAAATCCTAAAGTAACTAAAATCCCAGAACACAAGCTATTTTATCCTTTCTATTCAATCCAAAAAAGTCACGGTCAGTCCCGATTTCCGTACAATTTACGGTATCTTTCATCCAAGGTCTCGGCCTCTCTGCGCAACACACCCTTGCTTCACCTTTACCGCAGAATCCAACAAAAGGCCCTAAAAAACCTTGCTATCTTCTAAAAAAGCCTGGCCGTTACCAAATTGCGAGGATCTTCAAAGAATTTCAAGGCTAGCTGTAAAACCCCGAAAGAGAATACAGCGCTGCGTTTCCTGCAATAGTGCGGTTTTTTTTTGTCACGGATGACCCCGGGGGTCTCTCAAGGGTTGTTAAAACGAGCTCGCCTAAAAAACCTCATTTAACGGGGTGACCAGGGACAAACTTTATGGCAGGAATATCAGAGAAGCCATATAACGAGGGGAAAAGGCAAACCTGCAGCGGAACGGTCGAAACTGCAGGTCTTCCTCAAACAGAAGAAGCCTTCTATTTCTTCCGACGGAAGCTGGCCGCATCCGCCGCCATTTACTTCTGCATGACCTCGTAAACCCCACAAATACCCACTTTTAGGGACCCATTTTTTTCCTACGAGTTACACGTTTTTTTTTTTCATTCTTGACCGAAGGACGATATTCGGGTTGTGAGAAGTTGGCCTGTGGGGTTATCCTGAGTTTAGTTTCCTTCCGACCGTTCCTTCAATGAGACGTCGAAAACGCTTTCCGTTTCTCCTTATTTCGAAAGATAAAAACGATTTTAAAAATCGCGGAAGTGATATGAATGTCAGGAATTTTTTCTGGGAGAAATTCGCGTTTCGCAGGAATCTTCCGACCTTCGAAAGCATTAAGAACTCAAGCGACGGGTGTCGATCTGGAGAATAAATAATTGTATTGAAATTGTAATGGGAATGATAAGATAAACGATGTTTTTAAATATAAATGTTCGATGTGAGAAGATTCCCGTTTTTTAGACTTCAGTCGATGAATAAAAATGAGCGAAATATAGATAAAAAAATTACTTATTCAGGCAAAGTGCTCAGGTGTGAAATTATAAATTCAATATAAATTCGCATGAATTACTCTGAGGGGATAAATCTAGAGTGCTGTTTAGTTCCTGATGCAGAAGTTTGGATTTTTCCCTTCGGTCGGCAACCTCATCAAAGAAAGGTGGCTCGTGATAAATTCTGTGATCAGTGCGATGTGAGTGTGCTCTTAAAATAACATGGATATCGTTTGAAGTGATTTTTCTCGACTCCCCTGTGTTACTCAAAGATCGGATAAATTATACTCTTTCCATACCATTAAACTGAAAGCGTATCTCGATTCTGGAGAAGAGACGAAAAAACGCAAGTTTTCTTCATCGAGGATCCACTGAATATATATATATATATATATATATATAGACAATTTATCAAGTTGGTTTTCTTGATCCGCATCGCCACTTATACCTTAGCCTTAGGATCTCGAAAACGTTGACTCTCCCGGTTTTTGTCTATTTTTTTGACGCATAAATATGAAGGTGAGGCATAAATAAAGGTGGGGCATAAATGAATCGGAGAATTCGACTTTATCGAAAGAATCCTCCGCAAAATGTGTCATCTGTCTCCAGTCTTTTTATACAGTTTTGGGACTGACGTTTTTTCGGAATGGTTATTCACTGAAATTAATTTAGTAATGGACTTGAAAAGAGTTAAAAAATTAAACCACAGGATGTTCTTCAATCAAGAGGCGAATTTTTCTTCAAATGGAGAGTTAATCCATTCAAGGTACAAAATTATAAAGAAGCTACTGAAATCTTATAAATTAATAGAAATTTATTGAAATCCCTTAAAATTCGTAAAAATCTTTTAAGATTAATAGAAACTTCTTTAAATTCCTTAACATATGGTGAAATGATTCCCTTTTTCATTTCTCCTTTCTTAATAACTTCATCTCCGAGCCTTACGCAGATTAGTAGATACTTTTCTGAACCGCAGAAATGTCTATCACGCCATTCGAAATGAATAAAGCTCGCACCTATAAAACGCACAAAACGTCTCGTGAACCCTCCTTCGTCGAGTGCTGCATCGTTCGAGCCTCTTACATGCTCGTGCCATCCAATAAAAGTTGCCTTTGTTTGATGGCCGACTAAATCGCTCTGCCAGCCCCCTAATGCGTCATTACTGTCGGTCTTTACGACTGCCTCGTATCATTTCACTTAGGTATTATTGATATGGCAACGAGTTCCCGACCTCGTCCAACGCCAGCGATCGTGCTTTCCTTTAAATGTCCGATATCCGCGTCAACGACTCCACTAAGCGTATTCCGGAAGCGGAATTATTATTTTCCTTCTTTTTTTCACACCAGCCGCAAAAGTCCCACGACTTTTCTCGGCCGTCGGGTCCCGAACACTGAAACTTGTCGTCGCCTTCTCGACACGAGAGATAATGTTATGTGCTCTTTTAAAAAATAATGCGTCTAGACAATAGATGATAAGATGTCGCCGAGAATGACATGTTTATGCTAATGCGAAAACATAATATCGGTAGATATTTATTTTAAAAATTGAAAGGTGAGGGAATTTAATATCTGCGGTTTTCGGAAATTTTCTTGAGAATTTGGAGATTAATGGTCGATTACGTAAATTTTCTCACTTCGCATTTATCAGTTTTCATCGATAAGTTTTCAGTTGATATCAGTCATAAAACGGTTAGCATTATAATAATTTTCCTCGGAGAAGGAACTTTTCTTCGAGGAATTTTTGGCTTATTTTCATAGTGGAATTCTGATCTGTTCTAAGTTCCTACTTTAAGTAGAATGTTGTTTTTCCTTGAGACAACTTCAGTTGGAATTCCAGAATTTATTATTAAATTCAGACCAATTATATTGCAAAGACATTAATTCGACATCAAACAAGAAGCCGCAGACATAAATCTGTGCGTCCAAGTGTCAAGCTCTCTGCTTTTACACTTAATCTAACAAGATATATTTTACTGAGTTTAATACTAACTATTTTAGGGTGAATCTATTTTTCGAAGATTTACTGTATAAAAATTGAAAAATGTCTAATATAAATGGTTTTTTTCGAACACCTTTAAAATATCCTTTTTAATGCAGAATTTGTATTGTGATCCTATGAGATAACTACTTTCAATACATAAATCGAAAACTTGTTTTTATATACGTGTAAATAATTTCTTTCATGTAAATTCAATAATTCAGAAAATGTTTAATAATTTATATTTTTCATTAAACTCGGTTATATTTTTCTGCATATAAATATTCACTAAAAAGTGAATTTTTAGACATTTAGATGTGTCAATAAAATGTATCTGCTTTGAAAATTCACTTATATCATCCCCCAAACAGTAATTAATAAATTATTGTTTAATAAAAACTATCGAAAGTCATAAAGTTCATACAGAAGTATTTCATATCTAAGTACAAAAAAATTTTTTTGTACTCAAAAAATATGCTAAACCTTAAAGAATGAATAGTAGCTGTAATTCAATAAAACCTTATCAATGAGAGTGAGATATTTTTTTCGACTCCTCTTTACCAATTTAAAAATCATTTGAATTTTCACCTAAATATAAATTTGCCTTCGAAAGAAGATGTCAGTGAATGCTTTTACTTTCTCCATAAGCTGATGCACTCCTAAAAATAAATTGTCAGGCTTACTCAATAAATTCTCGCATTCTTTCCGACGTCTCCAAAGTGTCTTCCGCGTGTCTTTCGAGGCTTTGACTGTTGTTGCATTTCTCGAAAATGCTGAGGAGGAAACGTTCGATAAACGCGAAATAACAAGCGATTCAATAAAAGGCATTCGCGTCTCGTTTACCGTTTCTCTTTGAAATTATTGCCGATTAAACTGACATTTATCGAGTGAATACGGAGGCGATGCTCGGCGAGATAAGATGCTTCGGTTCGACTCTCTGAGGATCGAGAGAAAAGGATAAAGATAGAAAGAGGGGAAAAAGAAAGGAATCGAGAGGGAAAAAGAAAAAGAGAGAAAAAGAAAAAGGGAGAAAAAGAAAAAGAAAGAGAAGCCGAAAGAAAGAGAGACCAAAAAGAGAGACTAAAAAAAGGAGAAACTCCAAGAGAGAAAAAGACACTGAAAAGAGCAGAGAGAGGATAGGAAACTGGAGAGAAAGGAGAGAGAATTGGCAAGAGGGAAAAAGACAGAGGCTCTAGAAGGGAGAATCAGTCTGGTAGGTGGAGGAAGGATTGATGAGATCAATATGCAGTAAGTCTGGGGAGCAGTAACGCGACGGAGGGTTAATGGAGAGGCGGGCATGAAAAATGTGTGCACCTAGTTGCACGCGAAATTCATAAACTGTCCAACCGCATTGAGACTCGCTACAATGTTAAGTGTCGAGAGTCCCTCGTGCTTAATTCGTTTGCAATTCCACCCTCAGGGCAAAATCCTCCTTCTTTACTTTTTCCACTTTGGACCGACTTCAATGATCAATTGATAAACGATAGAAACATACAAACTATACAACATATTTTGAAAACTTCTGTTAAAAAGATTGCATTTTTCTAAAGAGATGCATACATAAACTTTTTATCGAGCTTTTTATTATATCATGATTTTTATTTAATTAATAGTGTATGAATTATGCAGAAGTTAGTCTATTTTAAAATTCATAATTTACTGCGTTGATCGTTTTTTAAAGTGTTTTTTACTAAAAGAATGTTTGTTGTGACTGGATCTGAATTGACTAAGGCTTTTAATCGATGCTGGTCGTAAAGAAGTTAAAATTGGATCGATATCAGTGATCGATATTTATGAAGAACTTGTACGTGAGAGGCGGAATTTTAAGGTGTCGGATGCCTACTGAATTTTCATAAATTTTGTCAGTCAATCGCAACCGGCTTTCCTCTCTGATGCGTGTTCTATCACATCGGTCGATCTTTCTCCGATAATATTCCGGTACATTGTTTATTAATTATTTGAAATGCATGCCGAATTACTCGAGCTCATAACCGATACGTCACAAATCCAATTTACAGTCACGCTGTTTGCGATAGAATAAATTAAGTCTTATTGCAATACCATCGCTCCATCTGACGCATAACAAACGCCCCGTTATCGTTCCTATTCTGAAATTAGTTCAAGCACTCTAGCAATTAAGCATAACTATAATTTCAATTATTAATATTTGTCTAAGGTTTTTTATACTTCAGATATAATAATTTTTCATTTCTGCATGCAAATTAAGCAATTGCTGTTCATTTCCTTTGTGCAGTCGTGCATTATGCATTAATCTTCAATCATTGTATAAACTGTTCATTGATAATTCGTAAGAGGTTCATTTTTACAACATTCATTTTCTTCTTTTATGTTGTTACACGCGTAGGTTCTTATATCGTTTCAAAGTGTCACTTTCGAAAGTTAAGCGCCATTCATCGAGACACAAACGAGCTCTTGCTCCAGGGCGGCCATATGTATGTCACTTGAGGCATGTCTCGTTCAATGTGTAATTCCATCGACTCATGTACGAATTCTGATAGAAAAAAGTACGAGTTCTGAGTCAATACTGAAAAAGGGCGGAAGCGAGAGCAAAAAATCGGGGAGTATTCAAAATATGAACGGAAACGAATGCATATGTCTTCTAATTTAAAAATGGGGCAATATTTCAAATTATCGTTTTACTTTATGCGGAACTGTATTTTCCCTTCCCCATATTTTTCAATCCGCAGTTTCGATTTCACAATCAAGATTCTCATCTACGCGAATATATTTTCTCGAACACCATATTTTTTCTATACTATATTCAATATAGCCAATCCTTCACTGATTTGTATAAAATCTTTTTGAAATCAGTAAAAATTAGTATTTCCCATTTTATAAAAGGATGTTATCAGATTCGGAGAAGATGAAAAATGTATGACATTTAGAAATTGAAGTTGATCCAAAAATTTTTAATATGCATGGGAAATTTCGATTTCTTGCTTTTTTAATGGGTTTTGTACTTTTTATGACATTTCATGTAGGACTTTGACAAAAGTCCTCTGTCCATTTCTCTAGGGCTTCATTTACACCTACTTTTCTGGACAGTGAGGGCGGAATGGGAATGAAATGGTAAATGTTCGATTCCCGCGGAATGAAACGGCGCGGCACGTGTCAAAGAAAGAGGAAACGCCACGCATGCGTGCATTGTTAAAAACGAGAGAGAAGATCCCCTTTCAATGGAGAGAAAAAGACAGGGTGCGTATAAAGATGGCCGTAAATGCACCCTTCCACATCCCAAGTTTGGATGCATGGACGCGTTCGAAGATTGCTGCATGCACGAGAATTCTGGAGGCTACTTTCAACCATGTTTTCACTTACCGATATTTTTAACTTCCAAGCGGCTTTTTGGCAACCAGTCCGCGCGGCCATTTCTTATTCTCAACACACCCGCGCGAAATCCGCGGAGATGCTTTGGCGGTGTTTTCAGTTCACAATCACGCGCGGGAAGAGAGATTGCACGCCAGACAGGAAGCGGCGCCACTTTCGCCGAAAAGGGGTTGTCAACGTGAAGGGGAGGAAGGGGCAAATTGTGAATCGTGAATCGCGATATCTTTTCGCTTCTTTCTTTCACTGAAAATTTCACACGCTCGACGTATCCAGCATGTCTTTTCTTCTTGCAACTCGCAAGTTACAACTAAGGAGCGACTCTGAGAATCTTAGGCATCTTCTTTTAGGTACACCGCTAAGGAGACGCAGATCGAATTGTAATCGATCTGCAAGTGGCGAAAGGCATGATTCCAAGTGGAAAAAAGCTTGGGTTCGGTTTTCTTTAGGTGTTGCGGTTCGTAAATTTCAGACTGGTGACATTTAATGTGCGAAAAAAATTGGGATGCGTTGGGAATATCAGGAAGAGAGGTTTTCTTTCTTTGAAAAGAAGAACCATACATCCGCTTTGACACAAAGTATCCCCTAGTAAAATTGAGTTGAGAATTTCGAAGTATTTCCTTAATTTTCCTTAATTTACCTTAATAAACCGAAAAGTATCTAATACACATAATTTGAAATGATAACCACATTTCGTTTGACCTAGATTAAAGCACATATTTCAAAAAAAAAAAAAATTCCATTCGTTTTCTGTCTACATTGGAGTTTTCGAAGCACCCCATAACATGCTATTTAATCCCCGATATATTTCGGTTGTAGGTCACTGTAGAAGCGAGGAACTGTTTTGTATTGATTTTCTCATACGCACGCTATTTAGTTTCCTCGTATTTTGTCAGAAAATAACTCTTATATAATTTATTTTTATTAACTTTGAAAATTAAACCGGTCTCTAGTAAATTAGGTGTTTTTAGAAAGGAAGTTATATAATACTCAGAGAAAAACCTATTTAACACATTCTAAAGTCTTTAATTCTATCGAAAGATTATTTTTATTTTTTGAAAATATGCATTATTAATATATTATAAATAATATATTATTTGAGAGAATTATAATTATCCCCTGACTTAATAATTAGACCTAAAATCAAACGCATTAACAAACTTTCCAAAAAAGATAAAAACTCGATTTTACCCTCTCTCCAATAGAAATTTAAGAAAAATATTGACAGAAAATCCAAAAAAGTTTTTTCAATACTGAAATTTCTTGAAAGTTACCAGCGACGGCAAGAGAAGATGGAACCAGCTGTGGAGCCATATGAGGGACGAAGGGAGGCTGGCGGATGGACCGGCTGTTCGGAGAAGGGAGTGAAGATTTCAAGATGGCCGTTCAGCAAGCACGGCGTTCGCGTCGCAACTCGTCGACCCGGGCGAGGATGTCGACGATGGAAATCCGAGAAATAACTCGATGATCATCTTCGGGAGTGAATGTACCTTAGAGTCTGAAGCAATCAGCTGATCTTCATCAGGCATGTGGAAAAATATATGTTCGGATGAGTTGTGGGGACCACGCCCAAGGCCGCAGCCATCTTGGAAGAGCGATGCACCACGGGAGACAGTCTGACAAACCTAGCAACCGGCCACACGAACTTTAATGGCACTCTACCAACCTCTTTGACACGCCATCCTTCAGGTATTTCCCTTGTTGCAGGACTTTTCCTGAATTCCTCTGATTCTTTTCTTCTCTCGGATTTGAACTCATTGTTGAAGATGTCGATACAGTAAAAAATATAAACGAAAATTGTGTATGACCCAGTTTATGCAAAACAAACGCGAAAACAAAACAATTCATCGATTTTAAGGCTTAAATCTCTTAATAATCCATATCAGTGTTAAATGAAGTTACCTACTTAATAAAATTGAGACAAAATCGGAACTTTCTTTTATTTCGGAATGATTTTACTGAAAAAAGGATACTTGCAGAAAACAACAGGTTTTGAGTTCATTATATGGAGATATTCGAAGTTTTTATACTTTCTATTAAGATACGAAAGAGAGTTATGTAGATTCACTTGTACGTTCATTCGAAAGGCCATTTCGATTTGCTTAACCGGTCATTCAGTGATAAGCCGAGTCCATAACCCGATGGAATAGACACTTGCGACTATAACGAGAAGCGAGCGAGGCAAATATTGATTTTCTCTGGTCGAGCCTTGCGATATCAGCTGACGATAATTGTCTCCTCGATTGTCTCTATATCGATATTGAAAAGGAAATTTACGGAGCGTTTTTCATTCGCCGTTTTTAGCGAGACAATTACGCTGGAATATTCGCTCCGCTGATAAAGCGGGAAACTTGCAGTATGCTCCCTTATTTATGTTTCCATTTTCTAACTAATTACTTTTCTTCTTAAATCTATTCATTGAAAATAATCAAAATATCAGCTTTATTTCAATTACATTGTATATTTACATTATACTCTATTTTAGAAAATTTCCTTCCGCTGCATGAGTATATATATATCACAAAAAAAGTGTTCATCACCTAATACCTTCGAGAACTCTCTTGTTCGCTTATCGTAATCGCCCTCATTTTCACATTTCCTTCACCTTTCTTGTTATCGAGCCGATAAAATTTACCTGACATAAGTCCCTCGTTGAAAGAAGAAGGAAGTTTCCAAGATTATGCAGCACCTCTTACCATAATTGATACGCGTCCTTCGCGATCTTACATCAAAACAAATAAGTATATGTTGCACAGCTATAAATGTTAGTAAGTCAAGAGACAAGTGGATGCTGAATATTATGCTACCAATTGACGTTAATTTTCCATCTTATACATCCTCTACTCGGCTACTGAAAACGCGAATCAACTAGCCTCTTGACCAGCCGATCATCATCATTATTATTATAAGGAGCTTCGCCTGCAGTTATAGACACCATTTTGTGTTTATATTGCAGCCGGCTGTCTTATAGATATATTTATAGCTTGTATTCTTTCAATAATCGCTTTTCGATTCTTATACACAAGAGAATTTTCAATATTTTGATATTGAAAATATAGTTTTTATGATAATTACGAGTGATTCTTCAGCGAACAAGTAAAATAGTTTGGTTGGTTAAGAAATTTAGCAAGAGGTCTAACCCAGGACTAAAAAAAAAGGGATTCCATGGGTTGGTGAGAGTTTCATCGAGTAGGTTCATCGGGGCCAAAGAAGCTTGGGGAATGCGTCGGATCTAAAGAAGTGCCGAGTCCAGCTCGGAGCCAAGTCCAGGACAACGGGGGAGTCGGTAAAAACACGTTCCAACCACCCTCCTCCCTTTCGGTTCCCCTTTCTTGGCTTTCTTAGCTTTCTTAGTTTCTTATACACTCTCTGCCTCTTTCTCTTTGTTTCCTCATGGCTCTTGGCCCTTGGCACTTGGCCCTTTTCTCTGTGCATCCTCTTCTTCTCCCTGGATCCTCTTCTTCACTCTGCATCCTCTTCTTCTCTCCGCATCCTTTTCTTCTCTCTGTAGCCCTCTTCTTTTCGTTTTCGTCCCCTCGTGCCCCTTCCTCAAGCTACACGCCTCTTAACTTTGAAAAGGCCATACATTTCCAGCTGTAGCTTCAGCTGGAACCGCAGCTTCCTTTCCTCTTGGTCACGTATATCTTCTCGCTTACCTGGCATGGCATGGCCTCGACACGGCATGGCCGTGAGCCGTGAGGCATCCGTTTATATCCTCTCCCAGCAACCCCGCGACGCGCTGATTAATATCCAGATCCACTCCGGCAGATAGTTCTTGTTTGGATGAAGCAATTTCAGCCGGTTTTTCTGACGATATCTCGCGCCTGCGCAATCTCTCATACCTGCCTACGTGGCCAGGTATCCACCTACCCATATACCTCACGGTTCCTCCTCTTCGTCGGAGGCTTTTTCATGCGGAGCAGCCTCCTTCGCTTCTTGGCGATCTTAGTCATTTCTTGTTCCTGATTGCACTGACCTGCAATTATCGAGTTTTTTATATCTGATTTTAGGAAATTTCAAGCAATTTCAAAGAATTTTAGTCACGATTTAGCAGGGAAATTTTTGTTGAGTGTTTGAGTAAATACCCAGACTGAAATTACCTTGTTCAGATCATTTAACTGAAAATCAGTTCACCTTGGACCTTGCCTTGGACACGTCAAGTTGTAGAATCGGTTGCGGATGAAACTTGTTGTTTTTCAGAGGAAATTAGGCGACACGACCTAATTTTGGTGTCGTAAAATTGTCACCTGTACTCTTAACGTAAAATAAAGTCCATAACTTCTTACCTCTGAAGAAATCTTAGAAATGATAAATTACATAACAATTTGCAAGTGTCTACGTTCATGTCGTAAACTCTTTTTTATGAAATTCATGCAACGCATAAATTTTCCAAATTACATGCATATTAGTTATTTTTCCTGTAATAAGGTATTATTAACACACTTTTTTCGCTTTTTCTCTTTCCTTCATCTCTCTGAATGCTGATTACCTTTTTTTTCGCCTCCATAACTTCACGCGTCATTGTCCATTAAATTCCCATCTGATATCGACTTGTACTGAAAAAGAAGGATTCACGAGTCAACAAAATGACCTTTAGTACTACATATGACTCATTTAATTTCTATAAATCACTCGCGCCGAAAAGATACATTATTTATGTATAAGACAGCATCCAGAATTGTTTTTTTTTTTTATGTATTTTTTTTCCTTTCGTACTTTGAGCACTTTATTTTTATAGAAATATACTGTTTAAATTTGAGATATGTCTATAGAAATAAATATATTACGGAATAGTTAATCGTTCGAGGCATTTCTGAAAATATATTCACGAAATCTGAACTTTGGGCGAGGTGTTCGTAGCACTGGGAATCGTTATTCTCTGATTACATCTCAGATTTACGGATCTAGAAGCACATAAGCCATGTTATTTACCTTACCTTTTCATCTCGCGTGCATCACTCCACAACGTAAGAGGGAAATGGACTCTAAAGCAAGTCAGTGCAAACACGACTTAAGGATACCTATTTATAATGTCTAACCAGAAGCTTAATGTATAATTTAATGACCTATAAATTCGCTAAATGAACTCTAAATTCATAAGTCTTGCAATTTTCGCTTTTTACGTGAATTAATTCGATCCTTGATGTTTGTCGAGTTTCTTATATTAAAAACCTTTCTTTTTTTCTAAGCCTGAGTACTTCCTCCCCATTTTTCAAAATCCTGACCTTTCTTGTTGATAAAATCATAAGTCTTTATAAGAAAACGGGCATTGCATTATACAATTTATTGATTTTAATATGAAAATATAGAAGGGCAAGTATTATACCCGATATGCCAAAACATTTGCCACTTTCCATAAACAAAACTATCAGTATATTTCAATGATCATAAAATATTAAAGAATGGCATTAACCGATCAAAATCTTCAACAAACAGAATTTACCTTCGCCTTTTTCGTATTAATTCCCGAGACATTTATTATTTAATCTTCGCTGTAATCACATTAGTCGATAAGGGAAGGTACAATCTATCTTTTGAACCTCGACTATACCCGTTGGCGTAGTTCCTTGTCGTAGGTTAAGAAAAGCTATAAAGAGTTAAGAACCAAGAGCTAAGAACTAACATAAGAGCTAAGAGCATTTGTACGCATATAGCTCGACAGAACCAGCAATGCTCACCTATACTTTTGCGAAAAATGTAGATTACACATATAGGTAATGTGAACATACGTGCACAGCTTGTTTGCGTATATATCTATCTCCCTAATCTAAAACGGCGAGCATCGGCTTGCACTTGTTAACGTACGGGGTTATCGTGCAGTGTCATTAATGCGCACACCACGTACTGCATTAAGTAGGTATGCCATTAACGCGCGTGAAATAATTGCGACGATGATTGAGCGAATAAGTGGTGACCTTTTTTTTAACTCTGAAAAAAAAGGGCGCGCCGCAATCGATAATCGCAGTTTTACTCAAGCCTGTAATATGTAAATCTCCGGTGCTTGCCAGGATAAGATCGTTTCGCGAGAGACTCGACTTTAGCCCCTATCGGCTACTACTGGAGAATGATAAAATTGAAATGCGGATAATTTTAGTTTTGATTTATGGCAGGTGTAGTGGAATCTTGATATAGGCTTCATTACTTCTGGAAATCTTATGACATTTTAGATTTTGTATTTTGTCTAGCAATTGTCTAAAATGGCCACGTTTGCTATTATTAGCGCCCTAATTTAGGCACTAGTGGGGGCTAATAATTGGGGCTAATCAGGCTAATAATTCTAAATTTCATGGAAATTATTAATACAGTTTTGAAATCCGAACTTTATTGAGACTATAATTCCTTGAATCCCAATATCACAATAGAGACATAAAATAATTAAGTAATAAAGAAGTAAGGATAATAAAGATATAACCATTAACTCGGCATGACTTTTATGAGGGTTTCCATTACTAAATACTTTTATATTTAGACGCATTTTTTTATGACTAAGTCTAAGATACAATTGACTCTTAGACTTAGACAGGTAAGCCTATTTTAGCAAGAAATTGCACCCTGCAGTGCAGAAAAGGGACTTTTGGCAGGTATGCTAACTAGCGGGCGTGGCACAATATTTGTGCGAAAATGACTTTAGGCACAGAAACTTATCCTAATTTCCCTAATCCTCTATGCAAATTGGTGCTATTAGCACTTCTTTTATTGCGGTATCCTAAACGGTCACAACATCGGTCAAGGAACTCCAATATTTCTCGGTAGGGGTTCTTCGAAGTTGCTTTACAATTTTTCCACGCACCATTATCCAATAAAAATTATTGTACGCTCTGAAGAGAGAGCAGAGAGAATCAGACAGAAACAAGGCGAGTCTTCGTTTGCAATTTCTTAACCCTTGACTTGGCAGGCATACATTCTGATTCAAGAAAAAAATGATGCTTTATGAGCACAATGAAACTTCAGTCTTGCGATTCAGATGATCGCGTGGGCAACGAGTTCGCAATTTCTTGAGCATTTTTTGATCCTGAGAAAATATATTATGAAAATCTACCTTTTAGATAAAGGAACATTTTCGGAATGGAAAAGGAATCATTGTTATGCAGTTGTAAATATTTAATCATTGATTTTATTCAATTTATAATCAACCTGATTTCAGTGTAAATATTACCTGAAAGGATGACCAGGATTATCAATTTATAATCGACTCTCGGAAGCTCACTCACGGGTATCTTTTCCGAGATTAATTAAAATATTTTTCTTTTTGATGGCATTGCCCAACTGTGGAATTTAACATGGCAAGAAGAAGCGGAGACGTAAATCTTGTGCTCGGTCGGTGAACCATGACAAGGGACACGAAATGTTTCATGGTCACCCACATAAATACGCGCACAACGTATAAGTAACCGAAGATAAGATAGTCATAATTTAAGGAGACGTTACTTATAACTCGAAGCAGGGTGGGACGATTCGTACTCGTTCAACACGAGGCAAGGCTGAGCGAAATACGATCCGATGCGTGTTTTGTTGTTAAAAGCTTTTCCACCGATTAATCGATATTTTTTCTTGTAGAAATAAAATCCCGACACCACAGAACATGAGACATTTTTGTTCAGTGTCAGCAAACATTAAAAGAGAGGGTCGAGTTTCATTTTCTCCAATCTTTAAAAGAAATGGGCCATAGATTAATATCTCGCCCATTTCCATTATAATATTATACCCATTGTCCATGCATTTAATATGTTATGCTTCCATTTTCAATTGCAAAGCATCAAAATTCAATCCCTTTCAAATATAAACTTTTTAATTAATTATTTTCGATGACTTTCATGCATCTACACTTTGTCGTATTTACGAGGGTACGTGTCGATATCGAAAGAGTTATTACTTCAAGTCCTCGGTGCAGAGATTTATCGACTCGCAAAGATTTACGTTTATTGGGTCGGAGATCGCGGTTGCAAGTATAAATACCTTCTCATATCGAAGGTGCGAAATATATATGGCGATATTCCTCAAATAGATGTAAGGAAGGTTGATTTAAAAGTCGAGAGATTTATGGAATTGCTCGTGAGGAATTTCCGCTGTGAATAAAAAATTTACGGAATTTACTTTCGATTTTTATTTAGGGATTTATTGAGGTTAAAACCACATTCGAGTACATTTCTAAACTGCATTTACTTATTTTTACTCACAATTTGCATACGGCTGCGAAAAATGGAAAAATTCCTCAAATTCAGGCATGACAAAGGTATAAAATTGTAAAATCTCCCTTTTCTGTGTAAAATAGCACATTTAATATTGACTTAAGCCTCCCTGGTATTTTATAATTTAATAAAAAACACATAAAAGCAGATTTCACGCTCCATTATTGCAGTAAAAATGCTTTTTGTGATACTCAACACCTAGATTTAAAATTCTTTTGCTCGTCAGTGCATAAAAAATAGAATTAGACCATAACATTCTAGGTGGTGTTCATAAAGGATTATGAAACGAGGAAGAAAGCGGACCCAAGAGCCGAGCCGCCATTTCGTCCGACGGGAAAGCTTCTCTTCAGCCATAGTTGCTGCGCTCATTCTTTCGTTATATCCAAGACTTTATTCCTCCTTTTCACTTTCTTTCTCTAAAATGAACTTTTTTTTCTCCATTTTCAAGGTATTATTCCATAATTATTACAAAATTCGTTCCACATTCATTTATTCATTCATTTTTCATATTACTAAATGTCTTTCTAAACTTGAAAACCCACATAATCAAAAATATGAACAAAAATATCACTTTCATGCACGAAAGTGATATAATGGGGACATTTCAGCGATGAGAGAAGATAAGGAATGATCCAATTATATAAATTACTACGCATTACAGTAATGCATCATAAATTACTTAAATCCACATATGTATCTCATGATAATTCTTTTTTTTTTAATTATTCGGCGCCACGTGCAGGTCCGGAATCATATATGTAAATTTGCAATTTACTGATCGGCATGTGTGGTCCGTGGTTAGGTGAAGACGTTGTTATTACTGTTATCGGGAGCCGTGTTCACTCGAGTTTCATTTCTGTAAATGCGATGGGTATCGGCTCTTTGATGGTGTTCGATGTAATCGTGTTGATGCAGAAACCAGTAATAATTGTCCGTTTACGTGAACGAGGTGGCAGTTTCATTGTACCTGCAATTTAGTAACCATTATGGGAAATCTTATAGGCCATATACGAGACAGGAGATGACCATAACATCCCATCCATTATTCATCGTAAACTTCTCGCTCTCCGTCGCCTGCAGTCCTCCAACTCCAAGTCTTTGCAAATTCTGATCTCAACCTGATGTTCGCGCTCTGACGCCTTTCTTAATTTCGAGCAATTTTTGAAATTGGATGAAATTGCTCTTCCGCTTTTAAAAATAACGAGCCCCAATTAAAAATGTAAATTGAAGGAGAGCGACGAGTCAATGCATAATCTTAAATTTATTAAACGGAAAAGGCGAGAGAAAATAATTCATGCATGCTTTCAGCGAAGATTTATTTTTTTTTGTTTACGGGAGGATAGAATTCGGGAGAATGAAAAGAGGGCTTGAAGGAAAACAAGTTAACTCCAGAAGTGGCCAAGAAAAGTTTCCTGCCCCATTACAATCGTTCCCCATGACTCAAGCTGCAACCCACGTGAAATATCGCCCTATTTTCGTCGCAGACAAAATAAAATGTCGATTTCGATCTCATGCCATCACTCTCGAAGAAAGTTAGTATGTTGAAGTCCTATTTTCAAAAGAACTTGAAACTTGGTTCAACAAGCGGCATTCATCCTCGTTTCTGCGAAGGACCCTCGTCTTTGAATTATTTTCTCGGCATCTCTTGCCGGCTGCACTCTCTGAATTATAATCACCAATATTTAAGGCTTTCCAGAAAAATTGGCACGCATCCGAGGCCACGGCTAATCTTAGTCCACAATCTTTCATGGAAAATTCTTCCAAACATAATTGAACGGTTCTTCTTAATGCAAAGTAAAGAAAAAAATAACTTATGATGCTTTTACAGAATGCTTTGAATATTTTCCTCATACTGAATAATTCAAGTGTCGCATTTATTTTAATATCTCTAAATATTCAGCGAGTTGCATGAATAATACAATAAAATATGAGAAGTCATATTTAAATCGATATAGATGGCACGCGAGACATATTTCCTCTCACAGAGTCTAGCTGAGTAATTAGAACATCCGTTTCAAGAGGGATATTCAACATCTGTTTGAGGACTCAACGCGCTAAACTTGTAAAGTGAATAAAGAGCTACTATATATAAAAAAATGTATATATAAACTGTTACTATAACTATATAGTAACTAGTCAAAGTCAAAGCTCAGAGACGAAAGGTAATGGGCAAAAGGGGCAAGAATGGTTTTGCCGACGGGCTGTTAACACAAAAGGAATGAAGAATGTCTTTATTAGAAGTCGACCTGAATCGAATCTCAGTCTCTTCTCACGAGAATGGCTAATACTCGGCCAAACCACCATGATGATCTTTCTCATGGTGGTCGGTTAGGGATGGGACCAAAGGCTCCGGAAAAAAGGGGGAGTGACTTTCGGTTGCTTCGTCTACCCCTCTCGGACAACCCCGCCTGTTTCTGGGCCCCTCGTCCATCTTCTCTTTCATGAGCCATCTTGTCTAGCCTTTCTTTTATGACTCAAGGTCAAGCTTTGGGGAGCCACTCGACGAAATAGATTCCATCGATGTGGCCGCTCACGAGGAATTTCAAAATGTTTTGAAAGAGTTTAAGGACTTTCAAGTTATTTAAAAATATGTTTATGTATTTCAAGAATATTAATATAATAATATAAAGAGAAATATAATAATATAATGAAAAATATAAAAATATAATGAGGAATCTACTAATTAATATAATTTTGACCAATTCGTTTGGTGAAAAGAAGCAAATAATCACCTGTAACATTCGAAAACACTGCAAAAGAGGATATGTTATATTGTGTAAAAAATTAGATAAGCAGGAATCCGATATAAAATTACCATGCGGAAATAGTTGAAATTTTTGTATGAATAAAATGATAAATCTGAGATGTGTCATTTGTATGTAGATTTGTCTTTCAAGTTTCAATGATTCAAACTTATCAAGAATTTTAGTGGGCTGTTACTCTGACTTTAGTAGCCATTTAAGCTTCCAATGACCATAATATCAAGTCTGATGTTTAGTTTGGGTGTGAAATGTCAAAGAACCTAAATTATCACCAATATTCAAAGCCGTTAGCTTAATTTACGATACAAAAAACTGAACTTTTACAAATTTATTTCAATTTGAGATTCCTCGCTGACATTTTTTCTATGCGAAACTAAACAACTTCTATAATTGAATATTTTCCACATCAAAAAACTGCCACCAAAAGCAATCGACTTTACTTAAAAATGTTTAGAGTCGATAAAAAATAAGTTGATTCAAGATCATTAAGCTGCGTCTAAAAGCGCGGGTTATCGACCGGAAGTGAAAGAGATGAACCATCTTACAATGAGCTCATGAAATATAGAATTAGCTCATATAGAATTAGCAAAAAGCGAGAGGCAAAAAGCGATATTCCGAATGGGCAAAAAATTAAAGTTGGGTTCGACAGATACGTCCTTATGGTCTTTATACCTTTGTCCGTTAAGTTGGTAACATGCACGATATTCACTATACGCGGTAGATTAAAATCATATAACGAAGAGCATCCACAACCGCCTGGAACGAACTAATCTCTCTATCTCATAAAGACATTCTTTCTTTCTTTTTGCGCGGCGAAATGGCCCTTTTATTGTTCCCTTTTGCAATCCCTTACGGAGTCGTAAGGACCTGTAGACTCACCGAGACTAATATCTAAGCATAAGGGCTGAACAACATACGGTTGCTTCTGTTACTGGCTGCTGGGCACAGCTGGTGTACCCTTCTTGCGAAACAATGATCTCGTTACTCTTCCAATCGAGAAAAGATCAAGATTTATGCAATGCACGGACTTTTGCTCCACCTTGGTTGGTGCCCCCCTTCCCCCTCTCAATATTGCCCCTTTATGCCACCCTACTGGGTACCTTGCGCTGCTTTTCGATTTATAAGTGTAGAGAAGACTTGAGAATCTTTGAATTGCAAATCGAAGTCGTGTATATTTATAACTACACGTACACTCGCTGAATAGCAATACGTGAGAGTTAAACTGTTAATGTACAGTGTTGCACTTGTTACGCAAATGATGTTCGCGATTTAACAAGATCGAGGTATTGATGATTGTAGGAATACTGTTAGGTAATTCTTCAATGGCCTACTTAGAAAAGTATTGATTTCAGATGGATCGGTTAGAATTTTTAATAATTTTAATTTGGTGATTCGATTCCAAATTTTGAGTTCATTGAACCTTAACAATTCCAGAAACTCTCTTCAGTATGATTGAAAAGTTCTGAACGTTCAAATGAACGAATTTTTGTATTGATTGTATTTGTAACTATAAAAAGTTTTTAAATATTGATTCATTTACATTGAAAATAATAAAGAATGAAATAAACTTTTAATCCTTACTGTTATTTTTAGTTGGCACAATATTTCTGGATAAAATATAATTTGAAAAAAATATTTCGTTCATTTGAACGTTCGAAACTCTATTTACATTCTTCAGTGAGAAATTAGTGAAAAACTATATTATTGTTAGTCAATAGTGGATTTTCACTAAGAATTTAGAGAGAGGATTGAAAATTTAAGAGGCAAGAATATCTCCTTTGACGTCGACAAGTAAAGTGAATTCGCTTACAGTGTTGCCTAATTTAAGATATTCATTTAGCAGCTTTCGCGATAGAAATTCTATTTTTAGTGAATATTCAATGGAATTTCAGACGAAAATAACGTAAAGAATGTAAACAGAAGAAATTATATTTTTGAATCAGGGAGAAAAATGAGATTTATATATTTAAATGCAATTAATATTGATTAAACTAGTAAACTAGTAAATATTTTCCTTTTTATATATTATTAAAACAATTTTGGTACCATTTCTCTAATCTGCGTTTCTGAATTGTATTTATATTATATTTGCATTGCTTAATACCTATAATGATATTTGAACTCGTATTTGAGCCACACAATCATTTGCAATTTTTTTTTATAGTCCACGTTAATCTTATCCGGACAAAAAAAGGTTATCAAATAAATGTGACCAAAAACAGTAATTTCTTCCTAATACAGGTCTTTATTTCATTCAAATTGCTGTGTTTTTCGTAAGCACATAAACGGAATTAAATTCTAAGCCATACTTTCTTAAAATGTGTTGAATTAATGATGGTTGTAGCTGTAATAATGCGCTTCTATATCGTGCAAGTTTCTCGTGATCCACTGATTGTATGCAGAATTTTGCAACATTACAAAAACATCAGGATATCGATCATCATTCTGTCCTCTACCTAATGGTCCAGTCTAAAGGTGGATCCCAGCTAAGTGACGGTCAACAACTGAAGGAGCACCTCTATCAGTATGACCGTTTTTGGCGGATGAGGAAATTCGATGATTCCCCTGCAAGAACGTAAGAAATTAGGTGAATTTACATGGGGCATAATTTTACTTACCAATATCTTCATCTGCAAAGGTTCCAGTGATTCCTTGAGACCAAACTCCACAAAGAATTAAAATAGAAAAATATATGTTTTTAAACATTTTATTGTTCAGACGATGAAATTATTTTATTGCTCGGAAGATATGACCCGACTGGGAATACTTTTTAACATGTTTTTTACGTTCTTTTCTTAACTTTAAGATATAAAATAAAACGCGCTTATCTAAAGCTATAATACATATAATTTCGTCAAAAAAGTTAGTCATACAGTTGAATTTCAAAAGTTTCAATTTTATAGTTTCGCCATGTCTCTGAGTTTTCAAATTGCATATCGCGGTGCATAGAGCGTTGTTTTGAATAACTTGTTTATAAATAACTGTGATAAGAAAGTGTAATTTCTTGAAAATGAAGATCTTTATTTGATAATGACTCTGTGTCTTTCGTTAATGATGACGCTGCATTAAACGCGCATTTATCAAGTTTTCTACATTGCGCACATTTTCCGTGATCCACCTTTCGTAAGCGGCATTTTGTAACATTGCAAAAACCTCAGGATGTCGACGATCATTCGATGTTAGAGCTGGTCCAGTCCAAAGGTGGATTCCAGCCAAGCCACCCTCAACAACCAAAGGAGCACCTTCATCAGTATGACCACAGTGTCTATGCTCATGAAATGTGCAAATATCTTTATCAGTAATCTCGATATTATAAGATCGATATATATTTACACAATCCCGATGGGCCATTATCGGTACTACGATTTTTCGTAGACTTCTAGGGCTTTTCGTTCCACGACTGAAATCGGGAAGAAGACAAATTATTAGAAATAGTGATGCTTTGATATGTTTTTGATAACTTACTTAGTAGTTCCGCAGTTGTAACCCCAACCACTGATCACACCTTCTACATTTGGTACCAAAGGTCCTGTATGTAGTGGTATTTTGTCAGTGTGTACTCCATAGATGAAAGGTGTATTAACAAGAAGCAAGGCAATTCCGTCTGCAGGTCTGGATGGAAGATTAACAGAGTATCTTAAAATATTTGTTACGTTGTGGAGGCTACCATGATCTGTACGTGCTGCACCAGAGAAAACTACATATTGCGATGGCATACCAAACTGAATACATCGCTTAGTGGTGATGACAATGTGATGCGACAGAATACTCCCTACGCACGTAACACGGTTTGCACGCTTAATATTTGCAACGTAAGGAGTCGACATAATCCCCATTGTTACATCTTCATCCGGCAAGTAACTAATGACACGTTTTTGGCGGACGAGAGAATCTGTTGATTTCTCTGCAAGAACTGAATAAATTAGACAGTATTTTCCAACATAGTATTCCAGATATATTAAAACACGCGAGTTATAAGTATACTTACTAGTTCCATCTGGAAAAGTCCCAATGGTTCCTTGAAACCCAATTCCACAAAGAATTAAAAGAGAAATGTATATTCTTTCTTGCATTTTATTGTTCAGACAATGAAATTATGGTTTACTGCTCTGAAAATGAAACCTTACTGAGGATCCTTTTTATTTGTCATTTATTTTGTAGAAAAATCGTGGTAATCTCGTAAAATTACTTATTTGTTAAAAGAATGTATACAGAATTTGTAAACACTGTCATGAACTTAAGATACGACTTTTAGATAAATAACTTTTATGCTACGTAAAAGTACTTCTATCAGTCTTTAAATTTTCGCTATGGCAAATTGAAAATGTCGAAAATTTTGCTCACTCAACCTCGACTCTCCTCAACAATTTTAAGACGTTCAAGAGATTAAAAATTTTAAGAGTTGACAAGCGGGAATCAAGAAGTTCTTGTCTTGTCGAGCATTTACTCTATAGTGATAATATATCTATCATTCACTCAGATGCTGAATAACTTTTCTGTTTTTGACATGCCTTTCATGCCGTTAATGCCTCTGTTTATCAAAAATTCAATTTTCGATGACCTCCTTAATTGCCTGACGACGCATTTCGCATAATAAGAATCGGCATTTGCATCGTGTGGTTATCATTACAAAGAACTGCTGTGTACTTTTAACACAAGAAATTATTGTCCCCACGAATGAATCAATCTTTCATTACTCCTTTGAATGCATTTATACAAAGTTTCGACATTTGACTCGTACTGATAAAACTTCCGCGATAAATTTCATCTGCTATTCCTTTATAACTCGCAATTAATTAAATAAAGAAATATTACTTTAATTCCACTTAAATGTAACTCTTTTTTGTTTCAGATCTTCCTCACTTTGTCATCATGCGCATAAGACTCGGCCTTACTATAACGCAGTTATTCCCTAAAAAGGTAATAAGAGATAAAATTAATATTACCGATTCCGCATTTAAATCTTTACTCTTTACATTTTTAATTGATGAACTTTCTATCCATTTGTATTGTTTTCTACTGCCTTTTCTTGATCTTGCCAATCTTTCTCTATTTTTAAAACCAGGTCTATTCACTATTCCTTTCTATTCTTTTCTATCCTAAAAATTCGATTTCTCAAGAATAATAGATTCGATGAAGTGAAAATAGCACAATATCAGGTCATCTAATCTAAGATTTGTTTTCTGCGGAACTATATTTTCACAAAGGCAGAGTGCTCGCTCAGTCTGCAAACCGCATAAGTAACGATCGCCAAGCAATACCTTACCCGCACCCTACCATTAAGTCTAAGTATTTATGGGCTCATTCATTTCGTTTTATGTTTCAATTTAGATGCATTGATACTTGTTTGTTTACACGTAACGTGCCACTCATTCATTCACCCGTTCTTCGATACCACCCATTATTATCCTCAACTCGTCATTCTCTGATTCTCTCCTCCCGTTTCCAGCATCTCTAAGTAATGATATATTCAAATCTTGTCTGGGTATCTATTCTTTTGACTAGCCTCCACACCTTTTCCCTTTTCTCGAGAGAAAGGATTTTTCATTTCTAAAGAACTTAAATCAAAATACACTATCATACAGGCTTTAGAAATTAATTTATTTCCTCGATAAATCGGATTGTTTGTTATTCAATTATTATTTGGGATTACAAATATATTTGTTTAATATACGCAGTGACCTGTTATTCACTGGCTTACTGCAATCTTTAATTCCGCGCAGAAGAGAAGATTTATGGCGAACGGAACGATAAAATTCCATCTGAAACCTTTTAGTATAATAAATTTACTCAGGCTTGCGTTTTCTCTTATTCATGGTCGTGCGATTTCGCAATGAGTCAGTTTCCAAACAGAATGAGTCCTTTGTGCCAACTATGATGAAGAATATATTATATATTCCTATATATAATTACATATTATATATATAATCTTTTTCAATCGCTATATGTTTTTAAACCAGATCTACCCTGTTCTGTGCGTTTCTTATTGTTAAGAAATAAGAGAATTATTGTTTTTCAACAGTATTTCATCTCCCTCATCAAATAAACATATTAACTTTGTGTTATTATATTATTATTATATTATTCAAAAGGATTTTAGCGAGTTACAATCCACAGTCTCAATTTTGACTGGAGTTCCTATATTCTTTATAATTTATAATTCTTATATAAAACAGGCAGAATTAAAAAATACTCTCTCAATTATATATTATTCATTACAAATTGAATGCCTTTGTATTCTGCCAATCCTTCTGATCACAATGAACGAAATCAAGTGACTATAAAGAAACATTTCCTTCCCCACGGAAATGCGTAATTCCAATGATCTTGATCTTCATCTACAACTCAAATTCAAGCTCTGTGTTTCTTAATTCAATTTTTGTGGCGAGTGCGATTTTTAACGAGGCGAAGCGTCGCTAGATCGCTATCATTTATACTCGTAACAATCGGGCAGATTGCAGTTCCCCTCGACGCCTCAGACTGGTTTGCCGGCGCAAGTTTCCCAACCGGTAAGGTAGGCAACTTGGGCTCTAACGAGTTTTAAACTCGCGTTTAAATAAATTGGCCGCCAATTACGTTTACGTACGAGCTGTCCTCGCAAGTGCTCTCACCGGGAAGATCGTTTATGCGAGTTATCCCGTCGAGAAGAGAAGGTTCTACTGCATGCAGATACGTGCTCGTTAATATTAGCCGCGTTGTATTATATGAATGTGCTTTCGAGATCCAATGCCGCTCGATTTACGAGTGCAGCTGAAACATGAATTGTCGGCATCGACCGGCCGTTATTCTCGACCGCTTCTTTAATCCAGCTCGCCAAATTTAAACTTTTTACACTCCCATCAGAGAGAATGCATTAGATTTGTTTAGTTATGTTCTGTCATTTCTTTTTCGTTTCGCGGAGTTTTGTAATTCAGGATTCAGTTTTAGTAGGAAATATCGACCGCGAAGGCTGCAGAGAACTGTAGAATGTAGCGGACCAGGTGATGCGAATCCGCATCACCAGATGGCAAAGAGGATAAGCTCCACGATTCAGCTTCAAGGACCAGCCGCAGGACCTTTCCCTTGCGCTGCGATCAATAAAAATTTTGAATCTTCGCGACGAGCGGTGTTTTATATGTAGATGGAGATTTTAATGATCGGATTCATCGTAAGAGTTGAGGTGGTTTGGAAATTCTTTAAATTATTTAAATGCCTTAAAATATTGATCAAGATATTGAAAAATATGATGAACTACTTTAAAATACCTTAGAGTTCTTAAAAACCAGAGAGGAAATCATATATGACGATTTTTTTAGATTCTTTATATTGTCAAGAAAACCCATATAATGTGAAATTTTTTGTGATTGTTTGAACACCCTTAAAATCAATTAAATTAATTGATACTTTGAGTTTGAATTAATTATTGAAGAATCTGATTTAATACATTCATAGAGTATTAAAAACCTTAAATTCTTTTAAATTCCTTAAAATGTCTTTAAAATTCCCTAAAACCTATGAAAACCGTTTAAAATCCTTTAATTCTTCTTTGGACTTAAAGTCAAACATAAAAATTACTAAACATCTCCAAAAAAAAATGCTCAATATTTATAAAGCAATGAATGAAAGACTTAATGTGGTTTAAGTTCTGAATGTTCAAATGAACGAATTTTTGTATTGGTTGTATTTTAAACTATAAACAATGCTAAAACATTAATTAATTTACATAAACGTTTATTTTGTCTGGAAGAATATGGAAGACATTTATAATGTCTATGATTATTTTTAGTTGAAATAACATTTCTGGATAAAATAGAATTGGGAAAAAATATTTCGTTCATTTGAACGTTCAAAACTTTTGGTACATAAGACTTAGCAATTTTTTATTGTGCTTAGAGAAAACTAAAGATCACTAGAGAAATATAGGATACAGGAAAATTAAATATAGAAAACAGTCCTGTATAATTTCATCGATAACAGCGACATATAATATGAATTACTTCATTAAAACTCATCAAATTACAAAATCAACTTCATGATAAAAAGCTTAAACTTTATAAACGTAATCGAAAAATTTAAAAACGTGTACAGTCTTTGGGTTCTTGCCCGATGCCCATGGGGCACAAACACCATGGCGTGCGTTGAACCAAGCGGTCCATCGAAGCCAAAACCACCGAGCGATGAGGAATGGATGCTGGTTTAGCAAGAGTGCAGATTTGGCCGTGTTGGGTGCAATGGCCCCTTTACTTTCGTGTTCGCCTTCTCGTTGCTATAGCTACGCCCCCTAATTCGTCCCCCTGCCCCTCGGAAGTCTCCTCAGCCTCTTCACTTTAGTTTTATTTGAAATCCCCAAGGGGGACGTTCATCATCCATCTCGGCTTAAGTCCGATCGTCCTTCCCATTGCAGAGTACCTGCAAATATTCCAGAGTAGATGCCTGTCGACATTTATCGCTCTGAGCAGATAACACCGCTAAGTCGAATATAAACCTTAATATTGGCGACACCTCCTCCGACCCCCGTTTCATTTTCATGAGAGATTTTTTAAATTTTCACATAAACTCTCCCCTGCGGGTCGCTACGGTCTCTGGATGGAGGTTTTCCTTAAATTGGGAAAATTATACTTTGAGGCATAAAACTTTCACTCGGTTGCCTTGAACAAAAGAATTCCAATGTTCGAAAAACCAAAGTTGTTTCTTCATCTCCTTTGAAAATTTCCCAACGAGGAAGTGACTCGCCTCCACTAACAATGTCGGTAACTTTTTTGAAATCGAGAAGCCATTCAATTCTGACTCCGACTTCAGCCGATTGTTTCCTATACACAGAGCATTAACTTTTATGAGGTACATATTGAGCGATCGCATCGCCATTAAAACAAATACCTACATACGTTGGCAAATGCATTGAAAAGTTGAGAACTTTTGTGTGCGTACGCACTCTGTGCCCTGTTTTCAAGCAAACTCAATAAATCTTCCGGATTGCCGAGAAAGTCATTAAAATTTATTCCCCACTGCTTCTACCACTCAGTGATAACAATAAAAGTTGATAAAATAATCGGAGTGTTACTCCTTCATGACCTATAAATCTCAGACTTTTTATTGATTTTATTTTCATTGGAGAAAAGATATGAAAACGGTTAATTGAAATCGTTGTTATGCTCATTAGCGCGCATGAATTATTGAAAAAACTGCGATTGTGCCTTTAATCGCTGTCACAATTCAAAAATTGAATTTTTTTATGTGTCGAAAATTATCAAAGAGGTCACAGAGAATAAGGGTCTCGTAATTAATCTTTATCCATCGTTTTTTCTGCCTGACAAATCTTTAAAAAGAGTGAATTTATGCAAATCCCGAGGAATGGTTAATTATAAAAACTGGAAAAATATCGGTGAAAAAAAAGAAGATCGACGGTCGTTGGAAAGGTGATAAGGCGTGTGAACTCGTTTTTGATGAAATGTAGCTGCAGGCATGTTGTATCTTAATATAAGTATACTTTGCGCATTCTTAGTGGTCATGAAGACATCAGTGTGCGAAGAGTAAGTCCTCAGCGGCTCTTCAGAGACCGTCTTTACGAGAATGGCCTTGGCATTAAATAAACCCTGTGGCTGCTGGTGGGTTATCTTCGATGGTGCTTTTAAAGGGGCATTAGGCCCATTTTGGCTACTCGTCTAACCTAACCCCCGCTATGGAGGCACCTCACGCCTTCGCCATATCCGACACGCGCCTTACCGCGCTATAAGCTTAAAGGCCCTGACTTTTACGATTCTGTTCAAGTGGTCATAAAACTCGAGTTTACTGCCGTCATGATTTTCAAGCAAACTGGCTGCCACCTGTCGGAGTCCCACAAAAGCGAACAATGACTGGAGACTCTTCATCGGTGGACCGGTTGATCCGCACTCAAGTGCGTTTCCACATTTTTTACGACGCCATTGTACTTTACTGGCTCTCGTCTTCTCAATTCCTCACATTGTACGATACGTGATACCATCTGGGAAAAGGATGAAAATTCAAGAGGAAGGAACTATTTCACGGGAATTATTTTCATTCTGATCTATG
Organism: Synergus umbraculus; assembly: GCA_900474325.1. NCBI lineage: Eukaryota > Metazoa > Arthropoda > Insecta > Hymenoptera > Cynipidae > Synergus > Synergus umbraculus. Next base: position 80,767 of record UCOK01019239.1, read on the forward strand.
CGTTGAGCATTGGATATTCCTGGGATTTAAAAAGATTTCACAGGGACTTTATGATCATTTTTAAGAACTTCAATCAGTTTTAAGAGAGTTTAAGGATTTTTAAGAGATTGCAAGACATTCTAAGTTACTTTAAGTAATTTTAATGAATTTGAAGATCATAATATTGGAGCAATCATAAATTCTGAGTTTTCTCTTTGAAAGAGAAATTATAAAAATGATGAATACATTTTAAATATGAATTTGGACAGAAGCCATCTTAACTGATCTTCAGCAGGTAAAGGTCCCAAAATGAATTGTCTCGGCTCCGGAAAGAGGTAGCCGGAAGGGTCGTTTCTTATTGTCCAGGGCGCTAAAGCAGGTGGATAATATTCGCTAAACATTCATAATGGCGAAGAGGAGAGCGAGCAAATGGCCGACCGGTTGGGAGCAGCTTATGACGGGCATTACTCGGCTCGTTATAGAATAATTTACGAGGTGCGAACCGCGGGGGCGATAATCCAGCGACATTTACATCCCAATAAACACTACGATACAGCGGCGTGCGCTAACAGAGGCCGTTGGCTCACTTTTACGACGTTTTAATTGTATGATCGTCTAATTGGACCGTAAAGCTGAAAAGGGCTCGTAAAATGGTTTACGATAACGTGCATCAGTTCAAAGCGAGATCGCGACCGGTTATACGATATTATTCTCGTGTTCGATTCTCTTTCTTTCATTCTCTTCATTCATGTTTCCCAGATCCCTACTTTCATAGTATAAAGCTTTTCAGAATCTGGAAATCTTTCCCCTACTATCGTTCCAGCAAAGTGTCATCAAAGACGCGTCAATGATTGTGACGATGACGACATAATCGTATAATCCGCTAATAGCATCACTTGAGCGAGATGGTACCGGCGATGTTGGTCGTTTGGACGTCCAAATGGGTCTGCGCGGTTAGTTCCCGATAAAACTCAGAGGTGGCAGTGCTCGTACCCGAACCGGGCACCACGTCGTGACACGCGTGGCGTGCCGCGGTTCCCCGCGCTTTGTTGGTAGTGGGAGCCAGGCGGGGCGGGGCTTAGTAGACTATGGGCGTCGTTCTACCGTGGAACTACTTTCACCTCGCGTAGGAATACTCGAGCGTAGCGGCGCGGTACTCATGACGAATTCAATTCTGATTGGTCCTTAAGCATAACCTCCCCCTTGACACCCCGTATCTTCCCCGACGACGCTTCGCGATCTCCCTTCTTCGGAATGGGAGATCGCGACCCCCTTTCCCTCGACCCCCTATCCCTTGACCCCCTTTCTCTCTCACACATTTGGTCCCCCTTTTCCATCTCGCTCTAAAGTTTTGCTTTCTTCCCCCTTTCTCGGAAGGACAGAGTGTACTCTGTCCTTCTTTCCGTTGCTCCCACCGTCTTATCTGCTCGCGGCACGGCGTGCTGGTACGAATTTAATCCAGCGGCACGTCGTTGAGTTACTAGAGCGCACTACAGGGGGCGCTGAAATAGAGAGAGAGGGAATGACAACGAAGAGCGAGATGGAGGTTGGGCAGGGTACGAGAGCGAGGGGGACAGGACTGACTCGATGAGAGAGGGAGGAATATATTTAGTTTGCGTGTGTTGACTCTTGCAGGAGTGAGAGAGAGGGACCAAGGGGGCGAAACGAGAGTGGGAGAGAGAGAGAGAGGAGCTTATCGTTTGGTAGAGGGGTGAGCACGGGACAGACAAAGAGGGCATTAGAGTGGTGTTCCCTTGGTTGGATCTCGGAGGAAGAGTGAGTGAAACAGTATATATACTCTGTTTCAACAGCACTGTGTTTCACACACAGAGCTAAAGAGAGGGAGCGCGCGCGCGAGGGTGCCGGTGAAAGAGAGATGGAGAAAGAGAGAGACAGAGTGGGAGAGAGCGAGTGAACAAGAGACGGACGGACAGACGATCGTACAGAGTGGCGGTACACGGGGCGCGAGAAAAGCAGTAGTGTGCCGTGGACCACCGCACTGGCATACCGTGGTTCGTTACGATCCCTTTCGTACGTCCGTACTGCCCAGTCATAAGCGATTCACATTTCCACGAGTGCAAGTGCAGTGCAGAGCGGAGATCCTACGAAACGACCCTAAATAGGCGCTTGCCGATAGTAGGGTCGTGTTTAGGTACTCGAAGGAGGTCGGGTCGCGTGCCGACCGGCCACCACGTCGCGCGGGAGACCCAAAGCAGTTTTATAGCTCGTCTTATTACCCGGTTTATTGCGTCGTAACAGTTTAACGATCATCGCTTGAAAGTGTCAGTCCTCTTAACTGTCCGCGGTAACCATAACATAACAAGGCTATAAACTCGCGCCATGAGTCCCATTCTGAAATACACTCCATCGGTCTACTGACATTGACATTGGTCCCACCGATGACTTTTATGGCCTCATAAACGGTTTAATGCTCCTTCGCCGTCCCTTCTCAGTCCGGTACCTGCTACCATCCTTGGTCCTCAGCGTCTTCTTAGTGGGTATTGTCGGTTTGACCTTTTGCGTTCTTCGGGAACAGGTGAAGTGAAACGATCAAGTTATTCATAAAGCAGGGCCCCGGCACGGACTAGCAAGACCTGGCTAGCCGCGCACGATTCTACCCAACACTTGTTTTACAGAGTGGTGTTTAAGTGCAAGTGATCCAAGATACCAGGAATAATGAACTCTTACTTCGAGCAGACTGCGAGTGGCTTCTACGGAAGCCATCATCATCAGGCAGGAGCTGCGGGTCAACATCACGATCCAGCAACAGCAGCATACCGGAGTTTCCCTCTCGGACTTGGGATGTCACCCTACGCCTCGAGCCAACATCATCATCACACGTCCTCATCCCTTGGGATTCACCCTGGTAGCGGTACCAACACGAGGCCCCCTCAGGACTCACCCTATGATGCCAGTGTTGCTACAGCATGCAAATTATATTCCTCCACACCTGAAGCCACCGGTCACACAACTTCATCATATTCCTCGTCAGCATCAAAAGACTGCAAACAACAGGAGCAGGTCGCTGCCCATCAGAATGGTTATGCTGCGGTTATGGCAGCCGCAGCGGTCAAGGACGTTTGGCAGTCGGCGACCTCGGCCGCCAACAGCCAGTCCAATTCGGTTGTCCGTCCTTCCGCGTGCACCCCTGAAGGCACGAGGGTTGGCAGCTATGGTGGTCTCGTTGGTGGAGATCCGGCTTCGAGCCCCGGGAACAACGGATCCTCGAGGTCCCTCACATCCTCCTGGAACACCTGCAGCCTCAACTCGTCCGCGAGTCAACCGGTGGCCACCCAACTCCATCAACAACCCGCCGCCAACCATACGTTCTACCCCTGGATGGCTATAGCAGGTGAGTTTACATTCATAAGCGCGCCAATTATCATAATAGCCGGGATGAAATATAGCAGCGCGATGCTTAGGGGAGAGCACGTGGTCTGGTCTGGAAGGCGAGTTTGCGTTCTGCTCAGCTTCTCGCTGGTATATGTGCCATGTGCGATGTATTCCTAGATCCCATGTCGTCAACATGGAAATGTCAGTCCAAGCCCCCAGAGTTGAATACAAGCCCAGTTCAGTGAATACAAAAATTCCTGCGTACCTGGCGAACATTCACTACCAGACGATGACGGTGGTGATTTTGTCACTGCGCCATTCGCGAGCCGATTGAAATATCACGCGTCTGTCGAATAGCAAATTTATTGGCGAGTCGTACTCAAAAAATGTTCACCTCCAACGAATGAATGGACCTCGTGTATCTGGCAATAACTAACTTCGACGTGCCAAACGATACATCAATTCTGCGCTAATAGCACGCCGGAACGCGATTTCTGAACTCTAGGGAGCCTATTTTTCTTCATCTAAACAAGAGAGCTATTTGCAGATGTTCAATGAGTTATTGCATGTAGCGCTAAAGAGTCTCGAGATTTTCCCTCATTGCATCCATGACAGAGAACTTGATTACTTGAACATGTGAAGAATTACTTCAAAGATCAGTTCTATAATTTACGTTTACAGTGAAACCATTAGCCATTAGCCATTAAGACCACTTATCATTTGCTCAAAACCTATTTCATTACTACTGCGGGATATGGGATTGACACTGAGTAATTGTTGCGGAAGTGTGAAACACTTAATTGAGAGACTACATAGCCAATTTGAGTATCAACTGCCAAGAGCAATTATGCAGATAGCTTAGCAAACCTGCGAGGAATCGTTTTCTTCCCTGTAAGACATCTAAAACACCTAATAAGACATCTTGTCATCAGCACTTGCTGGACATTCATATCATTTGAATCCCATATCATTTGAGAAACATCCATAGATCATTCAATAAAAACCTATCGGATCCTGCATCATAATTCCCGAAGTCCTTGAAATGAACACCTCATTCAAAATCCTAGAAGTTCAGCACCTTTCCGGTAGATAGCACCTCTGGAAAGATAATTCAGCCACACTGAATTCGATCAAAGGACCTGCATGATTCATCCGCTAGCTTTCAAGAACCAGGTCTTAGGCACACCTGCTTCCGCGGAATTCCGTTTAAGCCTCTTTATCTTGTAGAAGAATCAGAGACGGTCGGTGGAGCAAAAGCAAATGCACAGCGGCGATAAGAGAATAATGCATTTTCGTTCAGTCACGCCTTGGTGCTCAACTGCTCACTCTTTCATTGCTTGCACCTTAGATGCCCACGTACATGAGGTGGAAGCCAATCCTATATGGAAAGGGACAAGTTAAACGAAGGTAGGCTGACAGAATAGAGTCAAGTGCGTGTAAAATCGGCGGGTACATGAATATAATAGGAAGCCCTCCAATTGGGGTTCAAGTGCCTTCTCCGTTAGAATCACCCCTCCGGAACCCGAATTCCGGTAGTCAGCTGTTTCCAGTGTTGACTCGGTCCCTCTCGCCGAAACTCCCATAACACACTTCGCCCATAGATATATAATCACGGGTTTGCGAGGTCTCTACTCTCTGCTTCTGTCTCCCTTCTACATATTCCCATCCTCCTCTCGCTCAGCTGGTTCTGGCTCATCAGACAGTTCCTCTTCTTCGTTTTCTTCATCTATCTTTCCACTGCATTCATCTTCTTTCATCTTCAGGCTTCTTTCATCTTCAGCTTTTACTCGCTCTTCGAAGTCCGGTTCAAACTCTCGCCAAGATTTTTTTCCTCTCTTTTCGCCCACGTACCTCCTCAACTTCTCTTTCCCTTCAGCAATTACTTCTTGAGTTCATCGCAACCACCTTCCACAAGAAAAATCGGTGTAAAACAGGGGAAACCTCTATTGGAAAGGGGTGACCTCTATTTGAACCGCGGACTCTTCGGACAATCAGAAATATATTATGCTTAATGATCGTAGGCGGAATTGTAGGAACGAGAGAAGGCGATCGATCCAACCGCTCGTAGAACAGGTTATACATACTTATACGCTTCGAAAGTCATTGACTCAATTCCAGAACTTGTACTCTGCGAACACGATATCATTTGCTTTTAATAACTTCCCAAGTACGTCTGTATAACAACCGTAATCGTATCACCGCGATCGAAACAAATCAATATTTACTACAAGATGTTTGTCGCCACTCCTAGTGTCATAGATTATATCCTCTTGAGCAGTCACGCGACTTCGTTCTGTGCGGCATTAGGTTGGATGGTTCGATGTGTAATGATCAAGAAAAATGGCACACGTTTATTCATTACCACTGGATCCAATTTTAGAACTACAGTTTTCAAGGACGATATATAGGTTACAGGGTCTCTTTTGCAGAGTTATTCGTTTCGCAAAGTTTGTATCCCTAACAAAGCGCTTCCCTATTCCGCGCTTCTCCAGATGCGCGAAATATTTATCGTTGCTCATTGAGGGGTGGGTCGTGGTGGTGTCTATAGGGTAATTAGAGGGCGTGAAGAGTTGTGGCTCGCTATCTGAAAACCCTTGGTTCCTCACCCTCGGAAAGTGCCTCGTTATGCGTGGAACTCTAGAGTTTACCTTTTTAAAAGCACATTAAGAGCGGAACGATAAACCGACATGAAATGCACGTTTTGTTCGTGATGGTACGCATATCTACAAAGGTTCTTACGTGCCTTAAGTCGTTATGCCCACTTTTCTTCCGTCGCTTTGTGGGTTTTCTTTCAATATCTCCTGACGGCTATAACTCTTTCCTCGTCTTCAATTCCTTTCCCTCGCTCGTTAATCCTCCCACACTTGCGCACTTTTGGCACATATTTTCTTCAAACAACAGCGTGGAAGTGACATGCATGCCATGTTTTTAAGATTACATAAACCCACCGGCATAAAAATGCCGGCATTTTCATGCCGGTCGAGTGATAAGAGTAATAAGAGTGATAATTTCAACTGGTTGGCTCATATCAAAATTGCCTCTTGCTTGATTTAAGGTGTAAACATTCTGGGAACTGAAATTCCTTCAGCTAAGTTGGTCATTCGAACTTCGCAGTTACTCAAGAATCTTAAGATCTTGCACAACTTATGCAGCTTTATTTATACTGGAAGACCACTTTCTTCTAATTCAATTAAATCCGCGTCTATTAATCTAACTGCTTGGAATAAACGTAACAATTATGATAAAACCATTAACCATTAGAAGAAACTCTTATCAGCTGATTAGACTAATGAAATGATTATCATTAGAGTTAACGGGGCGTGGAAGGCATCGGGAATAATGAAAGGCAGCTTGGAAGTTTATTGAATACAAATCATAATTACGTAAAGTGTTCTAATCAGCTTGTCGATGTTAGATCAGAGGAGTTAATAAACCTTGAACTCTTCGGTCTCTCGGCTTCCCGCGCAAAAGCCACGTGGTTTGCTTTTCTCCCACCAGAAAAGCATTCGAGTATGGCACGAGATACGCGCGATGTTGCAGTAGGTGTTACGTACCTCGGGGAGTAACCTCGTTCAATATAAATGAACAGCACTGTAACCGTAACGTTGACGTTTACGACGACGAAATCGCAGCTTGGCTCGTTTTCACCCCACCTACTCCATTCCGAGACTTTCGCCCACCCTATGCTCAGTCGATATTGCAGGTTCCTGCTACTGTGTTCATCTCGCCAAGATCGTTTCCCCCCCACTCTATGATCTCTGCCTCAGTTTCTGACTTTCTTCTCTTTCTTCAGGGCGCCCTTTTCTTGAGGATCAACTTACTTTTATTTGCCGATAATCCGTCCCGCTATCTTTTTATCTTCGATTAAGTTAACTGTGAGCGCAGATTTAATTGACCGAGATTGAAATTAATCGTCTCCTGATTTATGAGTGTATTAATTTCCTAAAAAATCAAATTGGGTCTTATGGCTCTGCAGATATTGTTTTACAAAGTTAATTAGGTCGAGTTTCCAATTGGTATATTGATGCTTTTTTTATGCTTTTCATAAAATAAACATTTCTTGTTCGATTTTTTTTTCAAAGCTTGGTTTTTTTTTTTTTTTGAAAGGGATCGAGTTTTTTTTACCTTTAATTTTTTTACATTGACTTATTGAATTAACTATTCTTTTAACATCTTTATTTTTCGATATTCTGGAATATATAGAATGTCTATATTTTCAAAACCTAATATTCTGGTAATTTAAGAAATCCTTTAATTATATTAGAATTAATTATTATTAATTAATTATTGGCAATTACAATATTGAATAAGTGCAAATAATAAATTGACCTAATAGTATAGTAACAATGTCAGATTTTTGTACCACAATTTTCAGCCACAATTTACTTGTTTTGACAATAATGATGTCGGTGTTAATTCAATTAAAAAAATGCGCAATTTCTCTTAAATTAATCGAGCAGATTTTAATCGACATTACATAATTACCTTCTGAATATGTATAAGCTCTCTGAACGCACATAATTAGTCCACAAAATATCATCCAAGGTAATTTATGGTAAGTTAAGGACGAGTTTCTCGCTCAGCTTGTTAGTATCATACACTTTGTGTAAATTAAGAACAGCCGAAAGAAGACCGGAACTAAAAAATATAAGAACGTGAATGAATAATGAAAGTGAATGAGTAAAAAAATGATCTGTAACAGAAAACGAGACTGATAAAAATATTTCCTTTTGGAGAACAATAACGAGAACTGAAATGAAAGAGTTACTGAAACTAAATTTACTGAAATTCCAGATTAATTAGCCTTAATTAATGACAAAAACGATAAATTTCGGGGGTTGGCTGAAAATTTGGTGAACAGGGTGTTTTTATGCGTGTTCGAAAAATAGTTGCGTGTTGCATGGCAGTGATCATGATCAAGTACCAGCCATAGGTAAGATGCGAGGAGAAAACTCGTAGATGATGTGAGCAACATGAGCACACCTATAGGCTCCGACCTAAAGAGGCAGCCCAAGTGGGTGCGTTCACTCGTGCATGAGTTGAGGGGCCTTCCATGTGTTGCTTCGTGGCTCGGATGGAGGATGACGTACGAGCAGTTCTTGTATGACTTACTACGCCCTTTTCCCTTCTCCACGCCCGTCTTTTCTGCCTACTGCTCGTCCAAAAAACATTGGGTCTTTCAAAAATACATGGCAACTGCTCCAGGCTCGGGCTTCCGACTAAGAACCGATTCGCACGTGCAAAAGGCCTCTCAGGAGATACGTGTGGGAAGGAACGTTAATTCACCGCCTTGTACTCCAGTGGTTCACCAGCGCTGAAAACAAGAAGCATTCGTTAGATGGGCAATCCCTTATTAGGTCCCGAACGCATCTTCCAGTCAAAATATGAAGATATTGATTTGCTTTAATGTTTATTTTCTTAAATTGGATTTAAATTGGATGTGTTTTGAAGATGCGAGAGGGTTTTTGAATTTTTTTTTTGGCTCTTTTGGGTGAATTGATTGTGAATTAAGGGGATGAAGGAAGAGATTCGAGATTGATGTAAATTTAGTGGTTGAATCAGCGAAAACTACTGGATGTGTTTATTTAATTGGTTGATTAATTGAAATCGTTGATTTGATTCAATGACCCACTTCTCATGTTTTTGATCTCCAATCTGCCATATAATTTCCAAATATTTTTTCGTTACTTTTTTTAAAGTTTTTTTTTTTCTCTGACATAGTCCGTATTTCCGTATTTTCCGATGCAATTTCAACGAGGGAAAAATAGCGAAGCGTAACGCAGGGCGCTGATCGCGCAGTGAGTCGGTGCAGCGGTGTTCTCAGTTTGATGGACGAGCTGTTCGCATGTACGACCGGGCTGCTCGGGTTCTGTACAGTGCGGCCATTCGCTATCTTGCTGTTTTGCAAATTTCATGCTGCAAGAGTTATGGCTCCTGCGGCCACAATTAATTTTCTCCGCGCTGTCGTCAGAACTCCTATCAATTAAAAGACGCTTCGCGCCACCAAAGGAAGCTCTAAGTCTCGTATAAAAACCGATTCTGTGATCTTTGATGCTGTAGGGAATTGAGTAGAATCGGATAAGACTTCCTGCATATAAAGAGCAGTAGCCTCTGCAATCCTGCATCATCTCTTCCCTCTCATCTCGAGATTAATACCACGCTCAAGAAATTATAGCATACCTGCACGAGACATCGTTCTGTGAAAATAATGCATTAGAAGCAGTCTACTATTATTAAAATCATATTATAATAATTTATGCGATTATATGTCGGATAATAGGATCATATTATTATGAGTTATTATTCTCGGGAATTTATGCCATACTGTTATTCAGAATTGTACAAATATAATTCTTTGATCTAATGCCGATTTTCTATTTCTGTTCCAGGTAAGGATTGCAATTTCTTTCTAAAGGTGGGGAAATTCAGCCGGAGAGTAAGTAACAATGCGGAATTTATTATATCGAAACAAAGAGTTAAATGCATTAAATTAATAAAATATTTCCAAGCGTGAAATAGATTTATGATAAATTTAGAATGCAAAATTTATTAGGTGGAAGTTAAATGGCTTATTAAATTCCTCTTAGTTAGTGGATTTTCTGTTGTCGAATAAATATCGTTCTCAGCGAAAAATTTCCTCGTTTTTATTTTGCACCTTCTACTCCTGTATGATTATGATTAACAAAATTCTGGATTATTCAAAATTTAAGGCAAGCGCCAGGCACTCGATGCAAATTATCGGCAAACGTAATTGATAATCGATATGAATATAGATTAGTAACCTGATTGATTTATGCCAGAACAAAAGAACAAGAATATTTTAAGAGTGGAAGGCCATAATCGAGACAAATTTATGGTCTACTAAAAATTCATTTCTCCGGAAAATTTTCTACTATAAATATTAATTATGTTTTAATGTTGCATCGAGCTTTGTGGCCAATATTTATGAGACTCAGAATGCAGTAAGTTTTTCTATGGTTGAAGATATATTAAAGCAAGCTTGATTAAAATATCTTTTCTTCCTAATTCATCTTATTCTTTTCTCAGTGTAAAATATCTCAACTATCTCAACTAAATAAATAAATTATATCTCATCTAAATCTCAACTAAAAAGAAAACGTGGATAAATTAGTTTCCAAACCTTTGAACCCGTTGGAATGAAGGTGCAAAACAAAATTTCGTTTGACCTTGATGGGAATGAATCCTCAATAAGGAGCGTGGGCATTGGTAATTCAAAATGATACGTTGCGTGGAACCTTGTGGAATAAGCAATCGCAGGATCGGCAGTCACTTCGTATGCAGGCTATACCTAAATATCAGGATAAATAGGGGGATCGATTAGTCGACGCCTTGTGGCATCCTTTTATTGCATTCGCCCGACCTGTATCGCATAATCATCGCGCCCGTATTCAATTAATAGGCCTCGGTAATGTAATCGGCAGGCCAATATTGCAAATAGATTTCGAAGTTCATAACTCGCGCTTTTTATGAAGGCAAACCTGCCTGGCTCCTGCAGTCGACGAGCGGCCATTACAAGCAGCACCTGCCACCCTGACTTCGACCTGACCACAATGCCCGACCGACCGACCGACCGTTGGGCGATACAGTCCATTCTTTACAGTCTTTTTCCATTGCGTAACTGCAAAAAGGTCACGTTCAGAACCGTAAATAAATGAGTGTAGACCAATTCGATCATCCGCGAAAGTAGAGGCAATTGTCGATTCATCGATCGAGAAATCGAGCCAATTATGATGATTATCCGGTTGATCTTCGAGGTTCTAATAGTTGTGTTAAAGATGTTTTGATATCACTGAAAAAAAAAAATGTATAAGGTATAATTATTAAATGTTGCTAGATGTAGTAGATGGTACATTTATCAGTCATCAAGTTTTCAAATTCTTTATAAGAGCGAAATTAACTTCATTAAGTTTCCCATCATATTAATGACCCGTATGCTCCATTAAATTTTTCGTCTTCTTGTAAATTTATTATTTTGCATGGCTAATTAGTTGTGTCACCGTAATAAATTATTTCCATGTTCCTAAAACTTCAATAATAGTGTTTTTATGAGATATTTGGCACTATTTCCTATTTGAGGAAAAATGTGACTTTTTGATAGAAAACATCTTCGAATGAATGATCTTTATATTCTAATAGGCTACATTTTTAATTTCTGACGTCACTGCCACGGAGTCTCGCCTCGAATAATTCGAGCTTTGTCCCCTTCTGTTTGGAGAGTTCTGAGGGCCGAAAGCGACTCTTTTTTCAAGTAGGTAGCGTTGAGATAAATTATAGGACGCTAATGGCGGCAGAAACTACTTGTCATAATGTATTAACGTCTTTGTACTAATGTCGCTGTATTGGCATCAGCGTATTCATAAATATGTCGCGAATATGAGGAATCGTCATAATTTTTCCGTTTGTTGTATGTAGAATCGAGTGCACCACTCAGGTTGACTTCGTAACTGACGCTGTTGAGTTACGAGATGCTTAACTGAAGCGCTTAATCGCGATACAATGCAGCCGTTTCTGCCGTACCGCGCATATTGATAAAACGGCGGCGACCGCATGTGATGAATGTACGATACTCCGTGCAAGGGATTTTACCTTTTGTATTATAGGCGAGTGCGAAAATCGAGAAGAATAACAAAGAGGATAAAGCCAAGTTTGACAAAAAGAGGAGGAAATTATGGAGATTGTGATTATTACGTTGTTATTTTTCAATGAAATGGAAGAAAGTGGTTTACCATAAGTTACGCAAGGTAATTGCATTCCATTATAGTAATCACTTCGAGCCTTTCATTTAAAATAATAACTTTTCGTAATGAAATTTTTTAAGTTACCGGTCGTATTCTGTGATGAAAACGAAGGATCGAAAATGAAAATGATTATCGAGTCTGATAATCTATTAATTTTATGATCTTCGTCGACCCACTTCGCGAATTAAATTTTGAGGGGCAAAGACTAGGTGAGAGAATAAATTAATTGTGGACCAAAATTGCCGATAAATAATAGTTTTGTAATGATATAAGGATAATTATATAAATGCACATTGAAATGGGAATTTCTCGTGATGCATAAAAAATGAAAGCAAAAAAATGTATATACTCTGTCGTGATAATTGTTTAGCGCAAGAACCAGTGAGGCAGTAGGCAATATTCTTATTAGAGAGATAATTATGTTCCCTGCTGTAATTATTACGTACTGAGACCTTGAAGTCCGCCTTTTTGTCGTCCTTAAATTAGTAACTAAATACCAGCTTTTATCTGGACGGAAAAATATACAATGATTCAGTTCTTTAATCTTCCATAGGATTTTATACAAAAATTTTTATAAATCATAAAAAAATGTCTTTCTTGACATTCCATCAAAACACATTCTTTTCTAAAATAAACTATCGAGATGTATGACTGAGATCAACAAGAGAAAGAAAACGACAGTCTGATTTGCAATTCAAATGATCATTGACAATCAATATGCGAATCGGATTGCATCTCGAGTGTAATTTACGATTCAAATAAAGCCTCATGAAAAACAGAGTTATAATTGCACAGCTCAGCGATCGATACATTTTTTTTGCTCAGTTATTGACTCAGATATGCCTACCTTTGATTGACGTAAAAGAGGCGAATTTCTGGATCTGTAACACCCTTGAAGTATCTCGTAATAAGAACATAACTTTGAGGGATGTAACTGTGTTTTAAACTAGGTTGAAATTACTCTCGACTCACATGGCGTGTATTTTAAACTGCGAATTGAATGAAACAGACGCGAACTTCGTGGATTATTAGCCATCTAGGATGTAAATTAAAGGCGCGTAAGACGATTTCAAGGCAAGGCCAAGTCCAAGCAATTTGGCTTTATTGGTAATAAAGCTGTGAGACTGCTCGGAGGCACGTTCGACCGTCGCAGAGGGACTGATTCTTAGGCCCTGAGTCAGCTAGGCCCCCGAACTAATAAATGCTTCACAGGTTCTTGGCTATGACGGAAGACCGTTAGGTTTTTTAGCAGAAATAGTCATAAAGCGGCCTTCAGCCCGAAGAACTGAATATAATAGACAAGGGACATAACTGTTAAAATTCGACCTTTTTCGGAACGTCTCTGTTAAAGTTTTGAATTTGAGTGAAGAGATCAGTTCTTCCGCATCCGCTCAAGTTGCGACATCGAACTCAATCGGTGCTCCCACGGAATCGTTTGAATTGTAAATAAATTGTATATCTCGTGATCGATATGCCTCTGAATTCTTATTTCCGACTCTGTTGAAAAGCTGGCGTTCCAAACTTCGATGGCGAAACTACTTTCAAAGCTAGAGGAGTGCATACCAACTTTGGAATTTTATTGAGAGTGATTTATCGAAGAAAGTTTAAATTGTGACTCGAGAGTGTGCTGTGTGTGTGCATTTGAATTATTGGTAGCTGGGATCGAAGTAGGAAAAAATAGGAATTTCTTTCGGGGTGGTGATCGTGAAAATGTTATTTTTTATTGGAGGATGTTTTTTATAAGTCTAGTTTTTGACAGGGAAAATTTCCTTCATGAAAATTACCAAAAAGCTGGACTTTTCTTGTTTACTTTAAGTTGAAGTAATGAAGTTGAAGTAAAATTAACACGAAATCTGCAAATTCAATTTAATTTTCGATAATAACGAATTTTCAAACGAATGCTTATTATTTGAGTGAAAAAGTATAATTTGAATCTTTAGAAATCCCCTGAAATTCCCCCTGAATCCCTAGTAGATCCGCCACTGAACAATAAAAATAAAATCAACGTCGTTCTTCGCGCATGGCGTGGGCCGTCGAAAAAATTCGCCCATGGAGATTTAGAGCGGTCAAGGGACCAGTAAGGCCCAATATGAGTGCAGCGAGAGCCCTTGAACGCATGCGCCCGTGTATTTAAACTATAAAACGGGTTTCGCGAACGGGATTTGGATCGAGGTGCACATCTCTGGGCCCGGATAGCGATAATCGGTATCGTCCATCGGTTTTGTTTCACTTCGATTCTCAGGCCCAATCTCAACGTTGGCCTCTTACGTAACGGACTGGGTGGTCCATCCTCAGGACGAACGAAACGCCTCAGCCCGTTTACACCGCGACTGAGTTCCATCCGCGATGGTCGACCGACTCTACTTTCTCTTCAAAAAAAATCATGAATTTTATCTTCAAAATTCCAAGTTACGGGGTGTTTTCTTCAAATTTTGAGATAAAGGTGTTTGCAATTAAATTCTAAAGAAGATAAAGTGCTAATGACAAAGGAATCATATATGTGTCCATTTTCAGTGGCCCATTTTGTTCATGGCTCATGAAGTGCGCGATAAAATATATGAAACTCGTTGGATCAAATTCCAAAATAGATGAAAAGCGAATGTAAAGGGAGTTAAAGTAGAAAGAAAAAAGAAATATCAAACAGATGAGCGATTGTTGATTATTCAGCACGAATCGTGGTTCGTTTTACTCCTCTCATTAAAATTTCTGATCAGAAATAGTCGGTTTTCTTAAGCTGTACCTATCGACCAGTTACAGGTTAAAGCAAGCCGCCATTTCATTTGGATTCCACGGAATCTCGTAGAATCACGACCTATACTTACGTAGGGCGTATGGAGCCCTGTTTAGTTACCGGGGGTAATACGTGAGCATTTCGCTAAGCCCTATGGTGTACACGAGCCACGAGGAAATTGGTATTCAGACTCGTTCGATTGCTCATTACTCGCTTCTACGACGAAAATTACACCTCGGACCGCGTCTCACGTTTTCCCTAGCATCTTCCGCATCCACATACGTGTTCACATATGTATATGCGAGAATTCACAATACATCTCTCGTAATATGTACCATGCTGTGCTTTTTATCCGGACGTTTACTTTACGCCTTTTGCGGACATTGGTCATATTCTGATATACGTATATGTATGTTTTATCTGGTTTTATATATAGAGAAGGTTTTATATCGAAGTTATATGTATATATGTATGTATACTGTATAAGCCCGTAACGAGCTTCACCGACCGGTCCCCAGTCCTGAGGGTAATATCAGCGTTTTGCGTCCAAAGACCCTCTTGTGCTCAGGAATTGCACCTAGCAATTTCTACGGGGTAACTTGAAATTTGCGCGAGACGAAGGTGCCACTTTGAGATGGATCGGCAGGCAGGTTGCATCGTGTAAGGTGAGGGGGGAGAAGTCACTTTTTTAATGGAATTAAGCAAAATGGCGGTTTGGTTAGGCTTAATTTGAGGAGAGTGTGATAAAGTGTCGGCTGTACGATTTTATTGATTATCACTGCCTAAAAGTAATTACTTTTAGTAATTACAGAGGACGTTTGTGATTATGCTAATGAGGATTGCCATTATGTTAAGAATCGAAAGAAGTGTATAGCAATTTTTATGATTGTATATTGTAGATATATAGTAATATTGAAATTGGAGTCTTTTCACTCAAATGACAAGAGGTTTTTAAAAGCATATGTTTGCCAGACCACCTCAGTTGCAGATTTCAATTACAATCCTGTAATCCAATTAAACACTTCTTATTTTGCAATTTAAGTTAAACAGCAATTAGAATCACGCACTTATGGAGGTGAGTAATTGGATTCCATTTCATTTTAAAGCGAATCTTTTACCATTAGGTTTATCTACTTTTTTAATTGGAATCTGCAACACTGAGAAATTAAATGGAATGATCCCAATTTTCCAGAGGGGTCATTGCAATTATTATTAAATTAGCATTGAGGGTGAAGAGACTGATGCATGATGCAAGTGATGCATGTTGATTGTTGATGCTGATTGCATCAAAACAAATCAAACACGATGTTGAAGAATATTGGAAAATGATTGAAATTAGTAGACCCTGCGGATGTAGAAGATGCAACCCTTTCCAGATTTGCGAGATCTGCGCTCGCATCTTGTTAGCTTATAAAGCATGAGTATAAAACCCATATCTAAGGGGATCGAAAGGGGCCTCGGAAAATACGATGGGCGCGAGTCACTTCGAAATGTAAACCAGTTAGGTCTACCACCCCGCGATTAAACCAAAACCAAGTGGTTTTATGGCGCGATCTGTCTTGCGGTGCCATAACGAGTTCGTGACTCGACATAATACGAGACCCCTAAATGCGTTGGACTCGCGCGGAAGCAACTGCATGTTTCGAGAAGCAAACCTGGTCATATTAAAGAACGGATGAATAAGAGAAGAAACAAGGATCAGCAAATGGTACCTGCATTTGCTACCATCTTCTCTTTCTTCTTACTCTTACTTTTCTTAGTCTCAGTTTTCTTAGTCTTTTCTTAGACCTTCTTCTTTAGTCTTCTTCTTCGCCTTCTCGTTCATCTTCTTGTTCTTCTTCTACTACTTCTGCATCTTCTTCTTCTTCTTCTTCTTCTTCTTCATCTTCTTCTTCTTCTTCGTTACAGCAGAGGCGAAACACTTGCCGACGATAGATTCCTATCGATCGAGCATCCGGACGTCGTTGGGCTCACAAGCGATGAAAATAATCACGCGAAACGCTGCCACTATGGAGGGATCCAACTTTTTGCTGTGGATACCTCGTTAGCAATATCTATACTCGCGTGGGATCCTCACTGCGTTGGTCTTCACTTTAATACTTTGAACTCCTTGAGAAAGAGATTTTCCATCAATTTGGAACGACTTTAATCTTTAATCTTCTGCCAGTAACTCTCGAGTTGTATGGAATGGTTTAAGGCTTCTCATCCGATTACCGAAGTTAAGAAACGCTTGATTTGGTATCACTTGGATGGGTACCGTCGTACATTAGATTATAATATACATGCGAATTCTATACTTTTAGATTCTTCTTCTTCGTTGACATTTGATGTAAATTAATAATTTACATAATAGCTGTTTCTTATGATACGTCTTTCATATTTTTTTAGTACTGAATCACCCTCGGAATCATCTTCAGATAAATGTATTTAAATCGAGTGTAAATGACTGATTGGACCGACTTGATGAAGTATCGATCTAATCTGCCGGTCCCGAAAAAAAAGAATCGCGGCCCTAAATTTGCATGGACTGGCAGGGATATTTAAGTAATTTAAAAGTTAATTTATATACTGGTAAGTCACTAACTTACCCGCCTCGGTAATGTTTGAAGTTCACTTACATTGTATCTGGAATGAAAAATTGCGCCACGTAAAAGCAAAAATAAAATAATCTAAAAAAAGAGCAGCGTGTGAGATTATTGAATAATGATGAGCGGCCCTCCGGCCACGTCTGGCTGGCTTTTGTTCTTCCTCTTTCACAAGCATTTCGCCCTAGCTCTTCTTTTAAAGCCTCAGGTTTTTCGTTTTCGAGAATCCCAATCATATTTTTTTTTATGCAATAATAAGTTGCACAGCTCTTTATTGACAGCATATTATAAAAAAATATACACAGCACAGCACAGGGAAAAGTATATCTGCTAGAATTAGAAAATCTAAATTTAGAAAATCTCAGCACCTGCTTCAGAATTCAGAAACGTGTGGCTTATGATGCTTATGATACGATAAATTCCTTCTGAATTTATGATATTGAAATGAGCTTCTAAGATGAATACTTGAATAAATTAGAAACACTTTGTTTTTCCTGGTGGAAGATAATTGCGGGAAGAAGTTGTTGTTTTGTTCAGTGATGGGAGGGAAGAACTTTCATCGGAGTACAAGCTTGGTGAATAATTTTGCGAACGTGATTCACCTTGAGTTTTAACAGGGGGACTATGGCGTTTTTCGCACGCTTGAGCCGATTTTATTATATCCTGAGGGATCCTGGATGTTCGGATCATCGAGTTAGGCTTGGCGCACGACTATAATACATCCGCAGGTAACTTCCCTCGGCTTGCCGATAAAAGAGATATAAAGCGGCTCTATTAGCATACGATTGGCACCGTCCATCTTAATGCCCCACCGTGTGCCGCTTTGTCTTCGTGTGCGTATCTTCCAACAATGTTTATGCCCGTGTTCCTGGTGTCTCGGCTGTAAACCGCGCACGCGCCCAGTCACCTGAGTTACTGTGCGAACGTACTTTCTGAACGAACTCTCTTTTGCTTCCTTGCTTGCTTTTGCTACTTGCTGCACACGTGTGTTCACTGCACGTACATAAGGATATAACATATAACATGAACTTTGCTGATGCCAATCTTACATGTCCCCTTGACATTTTTCCCAAGTGATGGGTGAGAAAAAGTTCGGATCTTATGGAAAAAAGTAGATATTGTCAAACCAGAACGTGTTTTCGTTTGTGGATGTGAATTACGCAAGCAAAGGTCTTTTATAAAGATTTTGGAGTGAAAGAACTTCGATTAGGAGTCTGAATAAAAAAAGCAGAGGTCTTCAGAATTTTATTGAAGATTCTGGGAATTTCCGAGAAGTTTTTCTAATAGAGTTTAAACCTCGATTTAAACTTCTCTTGTTTTGCATTTTCTAGATTGTTCTGGAATAAACTAAGCTTTCGAGTTATGTGATTAAGTTATGAACTCAAGCTGACACGTCAGCTGCTGACAGTTTAATTGAGCTTAAATCTATTCATCTATTCATCTGTATTAATTCTTCACTGTAGAATTAGAAAGGAATGGGTTGTGACCAAATATTTCTACCATATGGTTTTTTTTCGTAGGAAAAAGAATTAAGAATTGAAAGCTTTTCATGGCGTTTCTGACGATATTAAAATTGATTATTAATTTTGAAACAGTTTAAGATAATTTGTAACAAAATATTAACAGCAATTTTGACGCAATCTTTTTCGCAGTCCGTTTTCTTCCAAGATAGGAGTAATCTATGGTCGAGCAAGCCGAACGTGGGGAGTCGTATTACGCCGGGTCACGATCCCTATTACGTCCCTTTTTTTTCATTTTGTCGTTCCGAGACAAATTATAAACGTCATATCACCACCAAGCGGCGCTTTTTAGAAACACGATTACAACTACGCAAATTTCACACGAAGATTTCTTTTATCGTTTTGGTTCACTTGCTCGTCTGATTATTCTTTATCACGAGGAACAGGAAATGATGGCATGTATCACATATCTCAACAGTCAATAGTCAATAGTTGGACGACCTTGGAATGGGAGGAACAGTCCCAAAATTCGATGGCCGTTTCGGCTCTACCTTGTAACTTGGGCCCGTGATCGGAACTTGTTTCTATGGTTTATGGGCCAAGAAATCTGGGCGCATACCTATCTGCGCTCTCTCCTTTCCTTTCTTTTTTCTCTTCTTTCACAACTAGATGCGCTCTTAAAAAATTCCCCTCGACAAACGGAAGTGGCTCTAACTTTATGCGGGAATTATTTTATGTCAGGCATATTTTAGAAAGTTCAAGGACAGGTCTTAAGGTCAGCATTGAAAACTGGAAACAAATTCAAGGGACTTCGCAAGATGAATATTATACTCCAATGGAAAAATGTAATCCAGTTATTTATCGTTTTTTTTTTTAAATTACCATTAAGGGTCAAGAATATTAATTTTCATCCTATTGCTAATTAATCATAGTTGTTACTCCAGCCACGCCTTTTCTCGTTAATTTTACACATACGACGATTTAAAAGTCGCAACGAAGGACATTCATTACAGCCCGCATTTCCCCTTCCGCCACACTTGGTTGCGCATTTTTCTGATCTTTCCATAAACTCGTTTGCCGCTGAAAAATAATTAAGGCAATATCCAAAGTAATTCCATACTTTATTACAATTATTACCCAACTTCACTTTACTTAAGAATAAAATGGTACGCTTTAATTTAGGATCTATTTGTTGTTGTTGGATAAAAAAAGAAATAGGCTATTTCTGCGTGGTATTTCGAGCAGACACCTGGAAGTTATGAATTGGCACACAGCTGTTATCTCTCGATCTCGAATGCCGTTTAGAGTCCTCAGAGTTATTGCTGGGAAGTTGGATCGCCGGAGAATCGAGTGGAGTCCGTCCATCACTGATTTCCCCACTCCTGATGATCCCTTTTGACCCCTCCTGGGCCTTATGACTCCGGCCCACGGGATCTAGTATTGGTCCCCACCTTTTCTTATTCAGATAGTAAAACAAATATTGCTATGAATAAAACAAATTAAATCAGAATACATTTATGGGTTTTTAACACTTGCAAGAGAATAACGAGATCGGCAGCCATCTAGTGGCAGAACTTGGTATTTTGGTCTAAGAACATTTCCAAACGATGTTTGGAAATGATCATCCAAATGATACATAATCTCTGTTTGAATTACTTTAGAGCATGAATCGCACCTAATCTTGTTTTCTTCAAGTCTTCTCATTATCCTGCCTGAAATATCCGAGTTAAACGTAATGGACGAAGGTGCAGCTGCGGTTTGCTTGTGCCCTTCAATCTGAGGAAGTGCTGCGGCGTTTGCATAATTATTATAGCCACTTCGTCTGGCGGAATCGGCGCGAAAGGCTCTTACGCTTGTTTTTCGAACGCGAAACGGTCTATCGACTATCAGCAAATATCACCCACACCAGGAAATGTCGAGAAGAGAATGGGCTGCGAAGCGTGAGGATACATACATGATTATAAGAAATTCTATACCGATCTATGTTTAATCAAATTAAAAATCTTTCCCTCCTTTTCTCGACAATGTGGACTTTAATTTCATTCATAGGCATTTCCGTTTATAGCCACTTTCATTTATAGACTTTTTATTCGCTGATTTTTTAAATACTTTTTTTAATATTTTATTTATACTTTCTGATGTTTTACCGGCTGAAAAAAATATAACGGTACCGACATTAATATGGTTTATATAATTAGGTAAAATTGCTTTTAAAATTGTTTATTATAGAGTATATAAAATTGTTTATTTTAAAGTTTATAAAATTGAGGTTTATCTTCTTACCTCACGGGGTCTGTCGCGGTAATTTAAAATCTGAGAAGGCCCACCGCGAAAAAGGCCTCTGAGGTGAATCTCTACTGGAAGCGAGGGGCGGATATTATGG
Source organism: Synergus umbraculus (assembly GCA_900474325.1). Taxonomy (NCBI): domain Eukaryota; kingdom Metazoa; phylum Arthropoda; class Insecta; order Hymenoptera; family Cynipidae; genus Synergus; species Synergus umbraculus. Next base: position 101,997 of record UCOK01019239.1, read on the forward strand.
GCGATGTAATTCTTGAACGAAATATGGAAAAGTAATGGCTCGAGAAGAAGAAGACTCGGGGTCGAAGTCGCATTATCAGCACGCGCCTTTGTGTGCATAATAAATCTGCGAAATAACTGCACAACGTGCTAACGTGCTTTGTTCGTTTTTTTTTTTTTTTGGGAAATTGGAGATTTTCTCCGATGAGATTTTTCATTAAAATTTCTTTAAAATGGTCCTTAAAGTTTTTTTAGACTTGAAGAGGAATTAATTTTAGAATTCAATACCCGTTTCTTTACAATGCGATTCTTAACATGATTATCATTTTTAACACTAATTTTGAACTAGATATTCAATTATTGGTGAAATAATGAAACTGTAATGGAAAAATGTGAGATATAATATATTTTAAATTTAATGGGAAGTTAGATGGTGACAGAGTGGTCATAATGAGTAAAGCACTGCTTTCTAACTCATATCGACTGAACTGTCGAAGTTCGAATCCCCGTAACCATGGGAATTTAAAAATTTTTAAATTCCTATAGATCAAATTCTAAATATTTCAGATCCCACTCCTTGAATGATTCAAATTTTTTGAATTTTTATCGAATTTACTGACTTTGGGAGTCACAACTAAAAGAATTCACTTCCTGTAATTTGAATGACTAAAAAATCAACTTTCTTTATTTATTTGGAATTAAACTGTTAATTGCTAATCCGAATTTGATAGATTTTTAAAATGTTTAAAAATTTTTTAATTATTATAATTTTAACGGTTATCCTTAAACTTCATATTTTGGATGTTAGAAATGATTTACAAGATAATAGAAATCCTTTCTAAAGTAAATTCTTCCAAGAAAATATTTTTAAATCATATTGAGCCACTTTTCTTTCTTAAAAATTCATAAAATACCCCGAAAATGTAATTGCCGACCCCGTTACTTCATTTTACACGATTAAAATAATCCAGAGGCCGAAATAGTTCAAATTAGAATAAAAATTAGACTAAACCCGTCTAAAAAAATATTGTAGGCAAATATTTGAATAGTAATGTCGTTTTGGTCTCAATGGCTGCGTTTTACGTGCATGGGTGCTTCCAAATGGTGGTAGCAGGGGTACCTTAGTTGGTTACAGTCAGTAGGCTCGCTTTTCGATATCGGAACCTTGCATCGAAACCCAGCCCTTCGTAAAAAAGGGGAAACTCTCGCACGGCAAGTCAAGAGTTCTAGAAACGTATATGGTTGATATATATATGTTTTTTATATAGGAAGAGGTGAAGGGAGATGGATAAGGGTTAAAAAGAAAGAATAAGAGCGAAGAGCAATATGTTACTCCCTCAGTCACAATATTGAGTGCAAGTTGGCCCGCCGAGATTTAGGTGACCTCTCACAGCCGGAAGGGAAAGGGTGAATTTATTCGGCCTCAACGACGATCGCAAGGCCGGGATCAACGCGAAATTCGCTCCGAGCCGGCACGGACTTTATTAAGGCACCGACTCCGTTCTTGAGAACGGTTTTTCTTTTCCTCTGCTCTCGATACTTATTGGACGCGAAGAGAATCTTAAAAATCTTTATGGCTGTAATTACGGATCGATTTTCTCTGAGTCGAGGTATGCTCGGAACTTGTCGATCGACGGATAAAAGAGTTCCATGTGGTGATGAAGAGGGGAGGGGGCAAGTATCGAGAGCAGAGGAAAAATTTTATAGAAGAGTATAAAGGAGAAAATATCGTTTGAAACCAGTTGAGGAAAGTTTCTCTTTCTTCGATTTGGAATTCTTTGCCGGATTGACGGAATTTAATTTAATGATCTTTAATTTAATATCTTTAATAATTTTAAATTAATAATTTAAGATTCTTAAAAATGCTTGGAAATCTTGTGAAATCTTTTACTTAGGAATCGTTGAAAGCATTGAAGTATTTTTCCGACCTCAGCCTCTCGTGACATTAATTTTCATCCGAAATTGAAATTCCAGGTCTGCTAATCTCCCTCGGGGAATTCAAGTGGGTAAAAATTTCACGGTCGGACAATGGCTGGCAGCTATTATGCGCCTGTCGGACGAAACTCTCGAGTTCCGATAACAATAATTTTTGCGGTTAAACGTTTAAATTGCTACATGACCCGCGGCTTTCCACATCCAGCTCGACATGTTGTTCCTTGACTCTATACAGGACCTTCTTCGATTTTTTTCGAAAGTTCTTCGACTCTCCTTCGCGAGCCATAATTCATCCTTGATCTTTCTTTAATTTATCTGAAAACTCTCTTACTTTGATGCAGTTGCTCGGCAGTTGCAGAGATAATCAAAGAAGTAATTCTTCGAGCGACGATTGGGTGATACGATTATTTATGTTCGACAAGTTCATTTGTAAGAATTACATGCGGGTAATGAGTGTATTTCTTGCGCCTTGGTTCAAGCTTGTTAGAGTCGCTTGGGAATTGATGGAGTTTACAAGAGTCGTAGGAAGCTTTTCGTTGGAAGGAAAATATTTATAGAATCGAGTCTTCCTAAGTCAGAGGCTTATGTTTTATTTATTTCCGTTTTTTTACACTAATCGTCGAAGAATTACTAGCGAAGGTTAATAATGGACTCGAAATAGAATTTATGAAGTTAAAGATACAATTTTCATTATAATTTATCGCACATATAATATATCATACAAAAAACGTTTCTATTTCCAGGGCCTTGAAAAATATAGACCTTATTGTACATTTTTCCTTACCTAGCTTTGTGTACCTGAAATATCCCGACCTGTAAAAATATCCAGTAGAAAACAGTTTATTTTTACGACCCCTCAATTTCAGAAATCTATTACCAGTACCGTAACTTCTTTCACGATACTTAAGGCCGTTAGAAACTTAATTAGGGCAATTCGGAGGATTGCGAAAAATTGAAAAGACCCGCTTGCATTATATATAATATTCACGAGGTCACGTTCTTCGATATTCTGAGGCGCTGATCGAGCCGAACGATTATGGATAATTTAATTCAGTCAGTCATCATTAATGATTAAGTTGATTATGATTATAGTCCTGAAAGTGCATGGAGGACAGCACATTATCCTCGCAGACGATTCGACGCTGAAATTTTCCAGCTTTTTGACTATAAGTTAGTTATTGACCAATGACCGTGGTTCATGGTCCGTCGAGAAAATTCAGCGGCTACATCGTTCGCCCATTTGGGCAACGCGCCATCTACCTGCGCACGGCTCGTTCGGCTCTTCGATTTATGGTTTCGAACGTTTAGTGTCCTGGTTATTTCGTGAAAAAGGACCGGTTCGTTCGAGCAATTCGAGTCGTTGATCCCGGCCGTTCTAAAGTCTCCCTCGATTCTCTATCGAGCGCGCGCTTAACTGCGAAATTATTATTGCCCGGCATACTTACGCGCCCCGCAGATAATTTTGCACCGCCATGCCATTGAAAATGTATTGGAATTCGTGTGTTGCACGAACAATGGAGATCCGTATCGCCGTTATTGCGGCTGCGAATAATGCATCATCCGGAAAGAAGTTCTTCCGAATCATTTTCTGGAAAATTTAACGCTTTTTATGTAAACGCTTTATGTAAACGTTTTATATAAACATATATTCTGTAAACGCTTTATGTAAACGTTTTATATAAACATATTCTGTAAACGTTTTATGTAATCTGGTAAAAATCAGACTGATATCATTTAGAAAACACCGAATGGAATGACTGATGAGAATCTTGTGCTACCAATTCCCAAATCCTCGCGTTGAATAATCGGCTTTAGAGACCAAGAGGCTTTATAAGCTTAATTTCGCTGGTCTTCGCGTACGAGAAGGAAAGATTAGCTAAATTGGCCTCTGGTCGGCGAACACAGCTCGGGGAACACCAAGCCAGTGATTCGTTCTTGGCAAGAACAGAAGGGAAGAAGAAGAAGGCCCACAACCTTAATTCCTTGCACACCTACAGTCTACCTTGCTTAAGACAGCAAGGTTGTTAGTCTGCAACCATAACCACGGACTATACATGCAGGATATCAACTCCTCTTGGTCGGGGGCCGTCTCATTATCTGCTCCCCGATGGTTCCATGCTGTGTTTTGCAAGCCACATAGTTGTATTCATATTATTTCATTTCGTGCAGGGGCGAAAGCCACTCGAAAATTTCGGGCGGAGTTGTTGTCACCTTTCATGTATTTTACCTCTTTAAACATCATTTGTTATCTATAAATTTTTCGTAGCATATTATAATAGAATTTTCGCATTATTTCATTTCACTCTGTGGATAATGGAACTCAATCTAGGAAGTATAACTCACAATCAAGTGTATAAGTCTTGACTTGTACACTTGTAACAATGTAACGGCGACCGGTATCATTTGAATTTAGAGCAAGTTCCAGAGCTCGTAAATACTGACATGTCCTTTCGATAATGGCTCGTAAACTTCGCCCCGGGCTTCGGTTTCACTTTCAATAACTTTTGGTACCTGCTGGGAATTCTCAGTACTTCGAATTTAGGAAAAATGGAAGCCATCAAGGCTGAAGGACCTTAAACACGATCCTATTACCTATTTTTATGATCCTATTATCTACTTCTATGACTATACCATCTTGTAGTCACTTCTATTCACTGTCAAGCATTTACGCAATTTCTGCGAGAGAATAATATTTAAACCATAAAACTGCTTCAATAAATCAGAATTAACTAAAAACGAAAAGTCAAGGGAACATTAATCAAATCTTCCTGTAATTATTTCATAACAAGCATCTTCCCAAGGCCGTTCGCTTTTCCCGCACGCACTTTATGCGAAAAGCAGCAATTTTGAGCAATTATTCGTCATGCATAATGTATAGGTGAAATTAATAAATTGTGGATGATTTCTGAAAAAGGTCAAAAGCTCGAGGAAAATAATGCGAGTCTCCTTCCTCAATCTTTTCTCTCTTAAGTCGCTCAGTCTACAATCACGTGGGATACCTGTCGAACAACTTTATGGTGCACAAACCTGAATGAATATGAATCGCAGTTATGCGAATTCTTCAAGTGGAGGTCACAGAGAGAAAGCATGATTCACAAAGCTGAAATCTTACCTACTTATTGACTTTTTATCACATTTTCATCGATTTTTCTACCCTTAAGGTGGAAACTTATAAGCATGCGTTTTATGTTCCGACAAATGAGGAAAGTTTGCTTATTTCCTGATAAAATCTGGGATGAAGAATAAGAGTGTGCCTCCTTTGGGCAAAAAAGTAAGGAAGGTAACGCACCCCGCGGTGGCCTTTGGTTCTCCGACGAACGAAGAATGATGTATGGCGTTACACGCATATATATGCCCCCCCTCTCTGCATCTTCACCATTCCATCTCCGCCCTCCTTTCCGCTCCTGGCTGGCATCGCCCTGCGCCACCATTAGCCCATAAGCTCAGACAAGAACAGCCGAAAATCATCATAATAGTAACAATAATAACAAAAAAAGAAACTGTGGAAGACTATTCCTGTTACCATGCATTCCTCTTGTTTAAACTTGCAGGACCACCCTGGAACGAGACCTATATGGCACCCAGTGAATAATATATATGACCCCTGAAGATTCCTTCCGTCTTTCGGAAGGAATTAATTAATCGCCATTAATTTTAATAACGGTGGAACGTTTAAAATAGATTTTTTAGCAGTAATAGGAATTTTATGTAATTTTTATGGTGGATTAATAATTGTATGTATGAGATTAATGTGTGTGAATTGTTATTAAATTTACGACAACGCACTCGTAGACATAAAGCAACAATACAGATTTCGAGATATTACACCTCGCATGTTTAACTGCAAAGTGATTTCAGCTATTTGAATATAACGCGGGCATTATGTGTAATTGTGTAATGTGATACTCTCGACGGATAATTACATCAATAAAACTATACAGACACGCGTCGAGTTGATAATTACTGGCTACGCACGCAGGATATACTCTATTTTATTAAAGTTATAACAGTTGTAATAAAACAAGTCTGTTAGCCTGTCATTCCTCGTAAAGTTCAGATGCGAGATTTCGGTGTGAAAAAGATAATTATGCACGCAATATTATGCAAATTGTGCTTCATTAAATGAAGGTTTTACACGAACAGGGAAAGCTATATGTATTATTTTTGTATCTTTTCAAATTAGTCTTATATGAAAATTAAGCATTATTAGAGTAATTAAAATTCAGAGTTGTTAAAGTGAGTTCTTTAGGATTCAATTAAAAAAACCCGGGATTTTCAGAAATATCAAATATGACTTTTAGAATTTTGTAAAGTCTTTAAAGGATTCTTAGAGGGTTTGTGATTATGTACAAACAATGAAAAAATATTAAAATAAAGAGAGTTATTAAATATCATGTCTTATTATTTTCCATATCCGAAAAATACACCTTTTACACTAAATAATAATTCAAGCTGCAATATTTGAATAAAAGCATATTTTACACTTTTCTCTATAAAAATTTAAAAAAAAACTATAGAATCTAAATAAACAAATATATAAAGAAAATATGATTTTTGACGCACAACGAAGAGAAGAACAAAGCGCAACCTAGAATCCCATGTTATTCTCCCTCTCGGATCGATCGCAATTCTTCAAATTCCTTATCTTAATTACATCCAGGTCTGCTCAGGGCTAAAAATTGATAAGGAGCAAATAAAAAGCCTTGCTTCTTTCACCTAAAGGTAAATACATGGTAGAAACACGTGCCATTTAAGCATCTGGTTCACAATGTACTTACAGAATCTACATACATGCACAGCACATTCGAGAGGTAACACAAACCACTCAGCATAACACGCGATCGCTATACCAAGGAGCTGATGGTTCTAAGTTATGGGGATTTCTTCGGGACAACCCTTGTTTATGGGGTGGCGTTCGTCGATCGACACAGCAGATACGGCTTGACATCAAAGGGCTCGCAGGTCTTTACGATCCGTTTCACCGGATCCGGAGCGTCGTTGGACCTCCAAGATCGTGGGTACCCTCCTGGGCTCCTCGCCAATCTCCTTCCATATCCATGGTTCCCTTCTCGCTCCTAATACGCATACAAAGTTGCGGAACGCATCCGCGAGCAGATCGCACGATACAATGAGTGGCGGATTATTTATTGCATTTAAATGAACCCTCACCGTGTAATTGCGGTGTGATGCATCAGTATGATTTGCGAGGCGTGCAAAAAGCTTACATATACTAGGTACGGGGCAGACCCGCGTGAACCGCACCTCGATCGGCGCTTTTGCCTGCGTATTGACCGTAATGGCGAGTTATTATCTACGATGCTGTTGAGAGCTCACGATGCGAGACTCTGCTTACCCCGAGGAGTCACGTCCCTTGGCGTCGTAAGATCGCTAATCGATCGATCGATCCGACATGATCCTTCGGGAATTTACAGACAATCGTGCCGATTACCGTCATTTCACCTGCCACATTATGTACCTGATGCGATGGATGCGCAGCTTGCACTTGAGATCAGCTTCGTGAAAGTCAACACCGATCGTGCCACCGATTATTGTTTTATATTTACAATCAAATGAGAATATTGCCGTTTATGCATTAAACTTGATGCACTGGAGAATGATGAGGAGAGATAATCGTTTATTGGGAGTTTATTAATTTAAATAGACTCTGCGGTGAAATTTGTGATCTTTGAAAAAGTTGTATGATAAGAATGAAGTGTATGTTATATATAAATTCATTATCTCAGTTTAAGTGACCCTTCATTTGCAATATCTCAACAAATTTACCAAGAGTGTCTACCACATCCGAACTTTATTCGCTGGATCGTTTGACTAAAAGTTTACGACAGCGAAAAGATATAGAAGAGAAGTTGGAAACTTTAACGACGACTTTCATATATCATATTAGCTTCTCACTGGTTGCTTCAAACTTTTCTTTTACTCAACTCCAAAAATTTGATGAAGTTTCAGGAAAGAATAAAGTAAACACTTTTTGTATCTACTTTTTTCTAGCCTATGTAAAGTTTGGAAAAATCTCCATTTGCAAGGCAAAACTTTTTTAAGAAAACGATATCTTTTATCTTTTCATCTTTTTTCATACCTTTGTAGAATTTATGTTGCTATTTAAAATTGTATTCATCCATTAATTTTGTTGACAACAAAATATACAAACATATGGAATTTAGGCCTCTAGAGTAAATTTGATCAAAATATTGAGTTTTTTTTAAAAAACAGGGTTAAAAGGCTTAGCTGTTTACGTTTGAAATGGAGCGGTGCGATTACAAGTGTAGGACTGCATTGAATCCCTCTAGCGAGTGAGTCGATGATATATGGATATAGTAAGCCGCTCGTTACGTATACATACATGGCTCAACATGCATACATATCCAGGCGTTAATGGCAAGGCGCCGAAGAACCAGAAGAGGGTCACTGTGAAGCGTCCAGTAAAGGGTAGTAAATATTCGAGTAGGGACTAAAACGTAGGGAAGGTCAGGGCTCGAGTTCTGCAATTACCTACCCTCCATGCAATTTAAAAAGCACAATTGAAAGATTAGATTCATCGTTTCATTATTTTTCATAGGGCGATAAAAAAACCTTCCTGAGGTTTAGACTTCGTTTCTTGGCCTAAAACTCATTAAATATACATCCATTAAATATAAATACATTAAATATAAATGCATTAAATATAAATACATGAAATTATATAAAAATGTTTTTCCGGTATTTCACGGATGCCGGAGTTAAATTATATTTCTGGAACGAGGAAAGCAGGAGACGGCGTCGGAGTTGATGCATAGACGATACTAACTCAACAAACGGGGAAGTACGAAAAGGGGATGTTTGAGTGAAATGCGTGAGGGGTAGGTGGTGAGGAGGAATTAGTGTAGGAAAGTTTGGTATGCGTGAGTGAACGAGTGTATGGTCGGCGTCACGCCACGCGGACCCCGAAAAATTATGGTTACTGCCTCGAGTAAAGGAAGGGCAGCCAACTAAAAATAATATTATGTTTTACCGACAGCCTAATTTCGTTCCAAGGTACCGCGAGTTACCGCCACGGGAGCGAGAGAAACTTGCCATGAAATGGCCCACCATAATCAGCATTTGGCACAAAAAATGTAAGCAACACTCTTTATGCGACCCTGCGTGAAGGCCATTAGAATCAACGGCCGGAAGACATTTCGCCGAATCTCCACAATCTTCGATCCGGCTTTATTAAAGAGGTCATATTTAAAAGAAATGGTCTTGCGACCGTTTATTGCGACTGTTTATGGTTCTGATTTTAGTCGTCGAGATTTGTGATTTATGGCTTGTAATCAGATGAACTAGAATTTTTAAAGAGTCCCTAGAATATGATAAAAATGTATAAAATGATATTGGATATGTATAATTGTCTCTGGGGATGAGTGTATTGTCTCTTCTCTCTCTCCCTTGATATCGAAATTTCACGACCCAGTTTCTGATTCGTTGACCTTTAAAGGACGCCGCAAACACGGTGAGTTATCGTGCATTCACCTCCTAAAACTTCCTTATCGTGCGAGAATGCTATCAAGGCAGAAAAATTCTCGCTTGCGAATAATAATAAATATTTCGAATTTGCCAAATTCGTTTTGAAAATTATCTGGTTTCATCAAACTTCTGGTGGGGAAATTCATTGTCTATTATTCAGTAAATTATGTCTGTTATTCATGGTGGTCTATTTTTACAGTTGGAGAAATTAATAATAGTCAAGTAATTTATCTTTAATATAAATGACTAAGCATAAGTCTTTGAGTATATGTAAATTAGTACTTTGAAGAGCTTCGAATGAGATGAGGAAGTTGCACGTTGCATAATCATTAAATTTACGAACAGCACACGCAATATGAAGACTACTACTTGCCTCGTTTAATCGATACTTGTAAATTATAACTTAAGTATAAGATTATTAAGTATAAAATCTTCTTGCTAGTTTAATTTATTCACTTATATTATTATTCACACTCTTTATCTACGAAAATCTAAATTTCATGGAATGAATCCAAACATTAAACGTTTCTTCAGCAATAAAAAGGCCGTGTGCAACAACATTGCATAAATCAAATCCCACATCTCATTAATTTCCTTCCATAAGAGAAAACACCCTTATAACCAGAAAAATAGCCCAAAAAAATATCCATAAAAATTCCGATCAGAGTGAATAACCCCACGCAGGGTTACGAGAAAAAAAAAACAAATCATTTGTGCTCATAAAGGCGTGTACCTCGTGTATGCGTGGGGCGTGTTAATCGTGAGTGCCTAACCCGCTGTTACCTAACTCTACCCGTAACATGGGTAGCACGTGGTTGCCGGTCGACACCCATAAAAGGGTCACCCGAATTCGTAGCGCGGGACAAGTGTAAAAGGGCCTATCGGGTGTGGCCTGGGGAATAAGCGCCATCTGTCCAGCGTCCCTCGAAACCTTTATTCAAATTTACCTGTGATATCTCGGTTGGTAAGGCAGGTCGCGCCTGCGTGTCTCAACACTTGTGCACGAGACGATACGACGAGGGAATGGGAGAACTCCCAACGTTTTATTATCGTTCGAGTGCTTATAAACCGCGGTGAATCGCTTCATTTTGGTTTTTATGCAGCCGTCATTCTCGACGCTTGGAATGATTTTATTGCCACGCTGCACGATATAAAGGTACTTCTATAAAGGTACCTTCGTATAAAGGTGTACAATTACGTTGCTTGTTCGCGCCTTCATCTTCAGTACTGCAATTGTAATTGTAAAATCCCATTCGCTTATGGAAACGAGAAACGAATGATCCCCAGGGCGTTGCGTGATGGATTGCGAATAAATACTTGCTAAATATTTATGAGCATAGAGAAAATCGATGTTGATTTTATGCTGGGGTTGCTTGATTCCGGGGTTCTGAAGATGATATTCGACACGGTTCAACGGAACTTAATTGGCAGAGATTCATTAGATCGACATTTGATTGGAAGATGTAATTCTTCTGTAGCTGAGGATATTGATTTTTATTGTAAACTATACGCTTGAGAATTAGATAATAACTTTATTTTTGAGGAGTTGAACATCAACAGTTTTTATTTTTATTGTTATCAATTACTTTATTATCATCACAATCATTTGTTGAGAAAAACAATTCAAAGATTTGTTGCAAGTTTACATTTCTTAATTTGAATAACAAGAAAACTCAAACCTTTTTTTGGATCAGGTACGAAATTGTGATTGTAAGAAACAAACAACAGCATAAATTCTGAAAAGTCGTAGCACACGATGTCTTAAAATATGACATTAATACATGTCCGATTGGATATATGGGATTGAAAAAGGCTTCTCATTCGATAATCGAAGTTAAGCAACTCCTGACTTGGTTATACTCGGATGGGGAGCCGTTGTACTGCTTGTAAAAAAATGTTGATTGATTCAACAAACCTTTTTTTTCTATAATACTAATTTTTTTATATGTGTGCAATGACTCGCCGGTAATGGGAACAGATCTGAATCTGTACAACTTTAACAGCTTCATTTTTCTGCATTTAATTTCTCCCACATCCACGTAATCAATTCTCAAATTAGTTAGAACGCCAAATTAATTTTTTTCCTGTCTGCAGTTCAAAGAACTAGACTTGTATAAGAAAGTCCTCTTATTGGCTAGTGAAAGGTATTATGGTTGCTGCGATGGTCTCAGGGGAGTCAGGGGGCAGGTCTTTCAATGAGGGGAACACCCCTGAAGCCCGCAGGCAGCATGGCCTCTATGTTTGAGATGGATCCCTATTCGAGACGAGGTCCAGCAAAGGTAGAATCAAAACATAGTTATAGGAACCGTTGGAATTTAATCGCAAGGAGTAGGTAGTCGGGACCTGCCACGCGAGGAAGAGACACGGTACCTCGTTAGCACATCGTTCCAACTAGCCTTTGCCTGATAACGTCATACATGCCCTCGAGTGCTCCGATCAAACTCCGTACTCAATAGGAATTATCGGTCCATGCATCGGGATTGGTCGTTCCCGGGATGACTGAGTGTTTCCGTTGACAATAATTCCCTTTTAATTTAGGTGGATCCAAACCCAGAAGACACTGTGTCATAAATTTCGTGGACAGGAGTTTTAATTGGTCAGCAAAGAAGGCAAAGAGGATGTTGCAAAAGAGGTATTTCATTTGGGATTACTCACCTTTTTAGAGTACTCATCTTTTTAGAGTACTAAACTGATTTAGAAATGCTTTATTAGGAAAGGAGGATTCTATTGAAAGGATGATTATGTGTTGCATATCAGATGAAAGTTGATTTAATGTCTGTATATAATAGTTATGCTGATATAGATATATGCTCGGATATATGCTGCGGATTCATGATCGAAGATATAACTTGCTTCTGCAGTTGAGCAATAAGTTTGGATCCTAGAATAGTTTCAGATTCAGAAAGCAGCTTCTCTGGTTAGTGATTAGCAAATAGACTCGTTTTATTTTGGAGTAGACTGTCAATTATTCTGTAAGACAGTGTTTTCCATTAATGGTATATGTAAAGCGAGTTCCGAAAGGGAAATTGAAAATGAGAAGAGCCTGTAGCGTCGACAAATGATGGCTTGGATCAGATAAATGGTAGTGTGAGGTGTTTAAATATGAATGCATAAAGCGGATACGGCGTTCTTGATATCCAGGTGGCTGTAATAGACAGAGGCTTATAAAAAAGCAATCGATGTCCGCTGTGTTATCAAGGCTGGTTGAGATGATCACTCGCTTGGGAGGTCCGTTATCTAGTTTCACGCTGCCCATCCCAGGGCTTTACGAACACGCTAACTAACTAACCGGCATTTACATTGCTAATTGCGCCATGCGAGTGTAGTGGTAGCTAACGTGGACAATGCTTCGAGGGAATTAAACGAGAGCCTGCAGGAGAAGCACGACCGAACCGCGAACATTTCTGATTTCAAAAGAATTGCTGGGTCGTGGTCAGGGACTTTCCTAGATAATTTAAGGAATGCTGAATTTAGGAATATTTCTTAATGAACATTGTTTAATGAAATGTATTTTTTTTCTGTTTCAGGTAAGCTTCCACTATATATGATTCCTATTAAGATCCGCAATACGATGGTAAGAAAATCTTTGTTTAAAAACTCTTTATCACTTTATCAGTGGAATATTTATCAGAAACAATGAATTAAAAGTGAAGATACAGATTTCATAGTCCTTCCTATTATTCTATTGACTTTGACGCTCGCTTTGACGTAAATAATTCCGAATGGCGTCATTAAGAATGCATATATTCCACTAGACGCAATAAACAACCAGAGCAAAGACGCCGCGGCGCATTATCTGACCGAGGCGAAGAAAAGTCTCGCGATGGTGAGAAACTTTCAGCAGCGGCGATACGCTATCTGTTTTTTGCAACGAAGCAGCAATTTCCCCAGTAAGAAGTTTTCCTTTTAACCATTCTTCGTTCTCCTCTTGGCAGAGCAAATACCTCCTAAAGAAAAGCGGTGGTAAAAACGCCATAGCGATACTTTATCCCTTTTGAATCCCTCTAATTACCAAATTTTCCTCGCCCTTAATTTAGTGTTATAATTGCTTCCTACCCCTGCAAAAGGGTTTGGATAGTCGTTCCACGGATCCTTAGAACCCTAGCATGTCGCATTTCTTACCAGGGGTGTACTTTGGATGTATATAGGCGCATTCCTTCGAGGACCCTCCGCCACTTGCTTTCCCTCTGTCTTATATCATATACCTTATATTTTTTAGATAGAAGCCATATAAATTTGTATTAAGTTTAAATGCGAATGGATCTGCAGCTTTTGAGGAGGAGTGAATTAAGGGAATGAATTTATGCGGGGGACTTAACCAATCTTAATTTAGGGAGATTACTTTTTGAGATTATAGAATGTTTTGTTGTATTATTCTGCCGTGGAGATGTTTATATGTTGAATACGAAGTTTTCAAGGATTTAGGAGGATTATAAAGAATTTTTAGGGGTTCTTTGAGATTCTATGGGTTTATAATGATTTTAAGAGATTTTCAATAATTTTTAAAGATTTTAAGAGATTTCTAGGAATTTAAAGGGATTAAAAGAGATTTTTATATAATATTTAAAAGATTTAGTGGAATTTTAAAGGACTTCATGAAATTTAAAGAGATTTTTAAGAAAGTTTAGGGAACTCAAAGAATTTTAATGAATTTTAAAGTTCCTCGTGGAATTTTAAAGTTCCTCGAGGAATTTTAAAGGATTTTGAAAAACTTGTAAGAATTTTAAGAAATTTTGATTGTTTAAAGCAATTTTAAAGATTTTCATGTTCCACATGGAATTTTAAAGAATTTCAGATAATTTTTTTGATTTTTAAAAGATCTTGTGGAATTTAAAAAAATGTTAAGAGATTTTTAAATATTTTAAAGGATTTACAAGTTTTTTATGTAATTATGAAACCTGGAAAAGTTTTAGGAAATTTTAATGGATTATAAATATTTTCGTGGATTTTTAAAGGATTTTGAAAGGCTTGTAAGAATTTTATGGATTTTCAAGAGGTTTTTAAGAATTTTAAGAGATCTTTCCGTATTTTAAGGGAGAATTTCAAAAATTTTCAGAAATCTTTACGCATTTTAAGTGAGTTTAAAGTTTATTCTGAAATTGTGAAGATTTTTAATAAACTTATACAAATTTTAATAAATTTTGACATTTTAAAAATAATTTTAAGGAATTTTAATATTAATTTTAAAAAAATTTCAAAAGTTTTTTTTGATTTTTAAAAGATTTTGTGAGATTTTTGTTTTCAAGAATTTTTATTTCGAGATTTTAATGCAATTTAGGGAATTTTAAAGCTCATCATTGAATTTTAAAGGATTTCATGGGATTTTTAGGATTTGTAAAAGATTTTGTAAAATTGTAGAGGATTTCATGGAATTTTAATAGATTTTAAAGAATTTATAATATTTTATAAGATTAAAAATATTATTGTGAAATTTGAAGGAATTTAAAGATATTTCTAGGAATTTCAAAAGATTTCAGCGAATTTTAAAGGATTTCAATAAGTTTCCAATAATTTCAGGAAATTTTGACGCATTTTAAGAGATATTAAAGTTCCTCTTGGAATTTTGAATATTTCAGGAGATTTTTTAAAGATGTTAAAGTTTTTTGAAGGATTTAAAGGATTTGAAATGATTTTGAGTAATTAGTGTTAATATTAGTGTTAATTTAAGGGTTTGAAGGGATTTCATCGAGTTATAAAATGTTTCTAAGAATTTCTAGTAATTTTAATGAATTTTAAAAGATTCCTAAGCTGTTCGTAAATTTTAGAGATTTTACTTAATTTTAAGTGTTGTGAAGTGATTTAAAATTTAAAAAAATTAAAAAAGATATACGAGTTTTTGAAATATTTCAATAATATTTTTACTGAAAATTTGTTCTTTTCTTTTTACTTTTCTATCAGGGAAACTTGTCTGAGTCAGGGAAAAGTCAGAAAAATATCACACAAACAAAAAAATTGAACCTTGTGCCAACCCTAAAATTTCATAAAACACTTTTCGTGAATCTTTCCACGTGGGTTTTCAGTGAACGTTGGAGTAAACACATCAGGAAAAAAGTATATATCCCAGCGGGTCGATGAAGTCTTTTCAGGCAGCTCGTGTGCTTCCTGGAGTAGATTCGAGTCTCGTAATGCCGAAGTTTGGTCTACAACGGGGTGCATAACTCGCGTGAGAATGGCAGTTGTTGGCCGCTTATATAGCGATACCGAAAAGCTTATATACATACAGCGATGCACGGACGTCGTCCGGGGCAACGGGAGCATAAATGCACTCGCAAAAAGAAAAATAAGTGCACCGCGGCGGGACCAAGTTTCCTCTCGCACGGAGCACAATGTTTTATTCCCCGGCCGCGGGCGGTGGAAGAGTTAAAGCTCGCATCTACCCCCGCCAGGCAAAGATATACCCAAGTAAGTGCCGTTGGTGGACTGGTGGAAGTGTATAAAGGACCGCGCCCACCGCAAAACCCGCCACCCTCTATCTGCGAAGGGTTTGTAAAAGTTGGGGACGTCGCGAGGATATTTACGCATCATCGTAAACTTCATGGAGTCTTCTTACAACCTTTGCGGATATAGCTCACCTCTTCCAAGACCATTCCAGACTGAATTTTCTACGAGGTCCCGCTCTCCGCAATTACAGAGTGCTGATGGTCATAACTTGAATATCTTTGCATTCTTATATGAAAAACTTAAAAGAAACTTAAAATATCCTTGATTGATTGACTTTTTTAGAGTAGGTGAAACCTAAAAGATTGGAACCGTAAAAAAGAAAGTGCCGGAGGGAGAATGAGGGTAAGAACCCCTGCTGACAAGATTGCTTAAATACTCTTCCCAGAAGACGGGTTTTTGCCTCCGGATGTGCAGCTATCCTCTTTTTCTTACTTTCAAGGAATTTTTTTAAGTCTAAGAGTCTAAGACACTTGAAGTACAGTGATTAATAGCCTAGAGAGGGAGATACTCGATGGTATCGAATTAAAGGTTGAGGTAAAGGTATAACTTGATGGTTATCCGTTTAAATTCACGACGTAATAGCTCCCGAGATTCCTCGAGTGCTTGTTATTGCAATCCCTGAGTGACATAAGAACTTGGAGCATTTACTTTTCCCAAGTTCCCTCTTGCGTATATATAAGCGGCCAAAAACGTGACTGCGTCAAAAACAAAGCGGCATGCTCTGCACGTGCATACTTTTTTTTCTGGGTGCTAAATGCGCCTCTGACCCATAGATGAAATTATAATTAGGTTCACTTACTAGGCCAGTTTCTCAAACTCACGAGAATATTTATAATTAGCTTATAACATATATTTTTATTACATTTTATAATATATACCTATATATAGATATATTTTACTAGCAACAATCATGAGTATATTGAGTATGACAGCGCCGCACTTTTAACATACTTTTTTTTTTTGCCAAACCTATACGCGAGGTTGAAAATCGTGTCGGATATAAAAACGGCAGACGCCATACGTCAGGGGTGTATTCCGGGTCGATATAATTTTGGCACGCGGTTCGCGCATCGTTATCCACCCACACCAACAATGAAATATCCATGTACACTCCACAGTATGGCCCTCAGTCCCTCACACGAGAGCCGCCGATGGCGCGCTGGCTCGAATACGGTATTCGGCATTATATGCAGAATGGAGTGTATTATGCGCAGCAAGACATCCTAGTATATAAAAGTCGGTTTACTTTTCGTTATACATAGAAATAGCTGATAGGTGGATGTGGATGGAAGACGATTCAGACTTATACAGTGATGGTATAGAATATATACATGAAGGGCTATTCAGCTTCCCGTCTCCATTCTGGACCCACCACCCCGTTCGGATTGAGTGGCTTTACTTTTCTCTTGGCGTTGTAATACCAGCAACGTTGCCAGATGACCGGAATGCTTTCACAGTTTCACCCCAGAGTCGATTCACACACTCGTAAATCCGCTCTGTAATTTAGGGCGGATGAGTATTTCGCTATTTTTTAGATGTTAGTAGTTTTATGGCCCCCTTTCACTCGAGTTGTATTATACAAATGCTGGGGGATGGACCATCTTCCGATCTGCGATATGTAATCGGGGTTTAATGCTTATTGCATCCTTCAATGGAATTGTGTTACATCTCTGTTTTCGTATTCATGCGCAGTTTTATGTCACAAGAACGAACGCGTGCATTTACGTTCTTTTTCAATATTATATAGAATTTATTATATTTTATTTCTCTGGTTTCTTAAAATCTATGTTAAGCTTCGTGAAAATCTCTAGAAATTCCAATAAACCTTTGAAAACCTGTGGAATCGCTTAAAATTCGTGAAGATCTCTTAAAATTTTCAGAAACTTCTTGAGATTCTTTTAAATTCAATGATAATAATTCAAATCTCTTTTATATCCTTTAAAATGCATTAAAAGTGTTAGAAGTGTCTTCAAATTTCACGAAATCCTTAAAAATTCTAGAATAATTTTCAAACTCATATATCTTCTGAAATCTACGTTAAAACGAAAATCTCTAAAATTCCTATAGAAACCTTTTGAAATTTAAAATCCCTTTATGTCTTTTATATCCCTTAAAAATATTACATAGAAATCTGATCAAATTCCATGAAATCTTTTAAAATTCTCACAAAATCAGTTAAATATCAGAAAAATCTCTCGAAATCACTTATTAAAATTATTAGAAATCTCATAAAATTCCTTAAAATTTTAGGATAATATTTCAAATTTCTTAAAACCTCATAAAATTCTTACAAAGCTTTTCAAATCCCTTAAAATTTCACAAAGTCCCATGAAATGAAAGTCCCTAAAAATATTATAAAATATTGAAATATTAAAAATAAATTGAAATATCCAAAATATTGAAATCTTTTGGAATCTCCTGAAATTCCTAAAAATCATTAGAGATTTTTTCAGATTTCTAACTCCTGAAATATTATAGTTTTAAAAATGTAGTTTAGATATAACTAAGATTACATTTACATGTCCAATTGGACACATTGAATGGTTTAAGACTTGTTGTTCGATTACCGAAGTTAAGCAACGTTTGACTCGGTTACAATCGGATGGGTGTCGTTCCACTAATTATTAACGTTATAAAAAATATTTGTGTGAATTCATTCTGTGTTTTATACATTTTTTTTACGTTAAAA
This sequence comes from Synergus umbraculus, assembly GCA_900474325.1. Taxonomy (NCBI): domain Eukaryota; kingdom Metazoa; phylum Arthropoda; class Insecta; order Hymenoptera; family Cynipidae; genus Synergus; species Synergus umbraculus. Next base: position 120,543 of record UCOK01019239.1, read on the forward strand.
TGTTAAAAAATCACCGACCGTTTTCATTGGTAGATCTGTGGCTATGTGAACCAGAATTGAGTCAAAATTTTGAATATTTTTTTTTTGTGAACTTTCAAACATAAAAACACGACATTCATCATATTTTTTTCTGTTATGTTTTTAATTAAAAAAAATAAATATGGATATCACAAAAATGCTGGTTCACACTGAAACTATAGATGTCCTGAGTATACCATAAAAATTTGAGCCCAATCGGTCAATTAGTTTTTGAGATATCGTGTTGACCGTTGTGAAAAATGACGTTCTGAAAATCTTTTCCACTTCTTAACGAATCCGAATTGCCAAAAATCCTTTCACACAAACATTTGATACGTGTTTAAGAAGCGATTTGTTCAAAAAAAAATCGATTTTTTTTACCCATCACATGAGACGACCCCCTTAAAAGTATTACAAATTATTTTATAAATTAGAAATATTTTTTGAAAACCCTTAAAATTTGATGAAAACCTTCGAAATCTTTGTAAATTCTATAAAATGTTTTAAAAATCATAAAAAGCTTTTGAAATTCCTCAATAAAACTCCCTGTGAAGTTTTAAATTCCTTAGTTAATCCCACTATCGATACTTACATAAAAAATAATTTTTGGATTTTATTAACACAACTAGGGTTTTCTTAAAAACCATTTTAGAGGATTCTAGTGGATTCTCTGAAATCCTTTACAATCATTTTAAATCCCTCGAAATACTTTAAAAAGATTTAAACAATATTAAATATAAAATACTTTAATTGTAGGACTTTCTTTTGAAATCTTTTGAAATCTCTTAAAATTCTTTAAAATAACTTGAAACTTTTGGAACTACATTTCAAAACCTATTGAAATCTTTTGGAAACTCTTGAAATTCCTAACTCCAGAAATATTATAGTTTTAAAAATATAGTACACTTTTTTAGAATTGAATGATTAAGGGTTGGAAATTGCGAAGAAAGTCGAAACTATTTAGTTGAAAGTTGAAAAGTTGAAACTTTCTTATTTGAACACCAGTTTAGATATAACTTAAAATTACATTTACGTGTCCAATTGGACATATGGAATGGTTTAATGCTTCTCGTTCGATTATCGAAGTTAAGCAACGTTTGTCTTGGTTATAATCGGATGGATGTCGTCGTACTAATTATTAAATATATAAATATCTATAAAAAAATTATTATCCGGTTGTTCTATTGATCTGAAATTAAAAAATCACCGACCGTTTTCATTGGTAGATCTGTGGCTATAGTGTGAACCAGAATTGAGTTAAAATTTTGAATATTTCTTTTTGTGAACTGTCAAACATAAAAACACGATTTTCATAATAATTTTTTAATTAAAAAAATAAATATAGATATCACAATAATTCTGGTTCACACTGAAACTATACACGGAAAAAATTAGTTGTCAAAAATTTCCTTGACTGTCAATGAAAATTTCGACAACTATTTTAGGATTCTTCGCGAAATGTATTTCAGATTTTAGAAAAAGGTTATGAAATATTTTAAAACTTTTGACGTATCCTAAAGTCGATAACAGTCAAGGAAATTTTCGACAACTAATTTTTTCTGTGTAGATGTCCTGAGTATACCATAAAAATTTGAGCCCAATCGGTCAATTAGCTTTTGAGATATCGTGTTGACCGTTGTTAAAAATGACGTTTTCAGAAAAACGCGTTTGAAAGTTTGGGTATGAATGAAGTAAAAATCTTTTCCACTTCTTAATGAATCCGAATTGCCAAAAATCCTTTCACACACACATTCTAGATGTGTTTAGGAAGCGATTTGTGCAAAAAAAATCCATTTTTTTGACCCATCACTTGAGACGACCCCCTTAACCATTTCAGATTCATAATCGCAACGACTTTTTTATGCTACGAAATGTTCAATGTCCATTCTCCATTTAACAATGCAATTAGCCATGCAGATTTGAGAATTTAGGACAGCATTAGTCTCGAACTGGCTGATTATTCTTGATAACATAGGATCGCAAACATGTAGGGCACAATTCCATAGATTTGTGGAGAACAGTGTTCAGAAACGTCAGGTTTACGCGCTGACGCGGCACTGTCCGTCACTGTAGGCGCCATCCACCCCCTGCATGCCCCCTTTCCCCAATGCCGACCAACCCCTCGAATATATCTCCGTTTGGATTACGCCGGACTACCAATAGGATAAACACAAACACACTGTCACAGAGAATCGAATAGAGGGGGTTGGGGTTGGGATTTGGATTTTAGGGTTTGGGGTGGTGGGTCAGGCCGCGTGCGGGTATTGCGAGATCCGTCAGTGCGGGTAAACCGAAAGCATAAATTTAATAGGTTTCACCCCCTTCTTCGAGCTTTATGGCGCCACCGAATTTCCCATTAAATAAACAAGCGCCATGTTCATTACGGGGACGGGTCGGCCCCGATCGGGCGCTCTACGTGTACACGAGATACTATGCAGCACATATATAGGTCGCTATACAGGAAGCTGGATGCGTCTAGGGCTTAGACCACGACCTGCGGTCTCGGCATATGTACACGTGTGTATTCACACGTGCGTCCATTTGCAACCTGTGTTGGCGTTGAAGCACGAGCGCTCTCAAAATTAAACACTCGAGAATGTCACGACGCGTTCAATGAGGTCCGCGGTCCACTGAAACGGCTGCAGTTTTCATTTATTCCAAGTTTCGCATCCCTTGTTTAGTTGCTTTAAATTTAAACGCTGTACATTTAGTTCCTGTAAATTTAGTTGCTGTAAATTTTGTTCCTGTAAATTTAGTTGCTGTAAATTTAGTTCCTTTAAATTTAATTGCTGATCATGTTGTGTAAACTCTTTGAGTATATAAGCTTGCGAGTATTAAATCAGGAGTAAATAACATGCACTAGAATCTTTCCAAGCAACAGTCCTTTTTGCGCTCCAGTCGTAAAAACTAGGAGAGCGAGGATGTTGAAAATTTCATTTACTCCCTGCACTTTGCATAATGATGCCTTCCGAGTAGCGATTATTCATTCGCTTCGTCGCATTAGCATTATATACGGACAAATAGATCCACTCGCGAAATCTACCCCAGGGTCTTCAGCACACGAGTGCAAACGACGAGTTGTTGTTGAAAAAAATCATGCTTTCAACATTACATTATCAAAAATCATCATCTTAGCTCCCTTACCATTTTTTATTTCTTTATACTTCCTCACATATCTTCCGGTACAGAAATTGCCTTATTTAAAATGAGGTTCCGATGAGTAATAAAATTTCTTTAATCTTGATGGGGTATCAGTTTCCAATACTTGGAGTATTTACCAGTAATTCGATTTCGAAACGTGGTTTCGACTTGCAAAACGAAGGGTTCAATTTTCGCTTTTAGGTGGCACTATCCCTTTTATCGGAAATACATAGGTAACGCAAGTATGGACGCGAACGTGGAACACTGTAACTCCTGCTTGCTGATAATTAGCGCATCCATCAGCTGCAGCAAGCCGCCAGCTAATGCCGATCGTACGTTATCGTTATCACACTCTCCCCATTTTGCCCCCCCCCTCCACGTTCACTGCATGCGCCTCTCAACCCCCTGGACGTCTATTTGTAGGTGGTGCGTAGAGTGCGAACTCCAAAGCATCGAGCGTTACACCATGATTTCATCCCCTGAGTCGAGGTATCGGCAGGCAACGCATGAGCTGTCGATACGACCAATAATCTAATAACCAGTCACCACCAATGTGTCGTAAGTCATCGGTCTGCAGATTTTCCGCGACGTTAGTCGGAAACCAATAAACGCTTTCTCGCGAATTACCAATTCGTTACACTCGCCTGTCGCTTGTCGAATACGAATTCCCTGCCGATTTGCGACTTAATTGCATCCTGCCGCATGCTTCCGGACAGGGAACTTCTGTCGCGAGGGAGGATTTGCACATTTTTTTAGGGGAGCAATTTTTACGGGTTGTGTGCGGTTTGGCGGAGATGATTTTTATGAGTAATGGACAAGCTGAATTTCATTTAGAGCTAATTGTGCTTTTAGAGGGAATTATGTATTTAGAGATAATTATGTTGTTGTGGGAGGAGATTTAATGTTTTTTGTAATATCTAGGGTGGCGACAAGAATCAATTTTCCAATTCTTCGATTTTTCTGACTTTTCCCTGAGTTTTTCCTGATTTTTAAACAAATTTCTCTGACAGAAAGAAATGCGAACTCAATAGTAATGTTATTGGAATTTTTAAAAAATTTCGTATAATCTTTTGAAATTTAAAATCACTTCACCAATTAAAATTCGTAAAAATCTTTCAAATTTATGAAAATCTTGGAAATCTCTTAAAATTCATTAAAATTTCTGGATATTCCTATAGTAATTAACATTTTAAAATTCGACAAAATCCCTTCTTTGTTAATATTTAATGAAAACCCTTAATTTTTACTTGTTCTTTTAAAATTCTTCAAAATAATTTCAAATCCTTTAAATCCCTCAAAAAACTTCAGTCCTTTAAAATTCCTATAAATACCTTAATATTTTCTACAATCCTTCAAAATTAGACAAAATCTTTTTAAAATCTCTTGAAATATTTCAAAATTCCATGAGGAACTTTAAAATCTCTTAAATTGCGTAAAAATCTCTTTAAAATATTGAAAACTTATTGAAATCATTTAAAAGTCACTGAAATCTTTTGAAATTCCTAAAAACGTCTTTAAATTCCTTCAAATTTCACTATAATATTTAAAATCGTATAAAATGTCATAAATTCTTTAAAATTTATCAAAATTCCATGAAATCTTTTACAATTTCACGAAAATCTTTAAACTCCCTTGAAATGCGGAAAGATCTCTTAAAAAATTCTTGAAATTCCTTAAAATTCTACAAAATTTTTGAAGAATCATAAAAATCCCGTAGTCATTTAAAAATTCGATAAGAAACTTTAAAATTCCCTAAATTGCATTAAAATCTATATAAATAAAAATTCTTAAAAACAAAAACCTTACAAAATCTTTAGAAATCAAAAATAACTATTTGAATTTTTTTTAATTCTACCAGGGATATTAAAATTCCTTAAAATCATTTTAAAAATGTCAAGATTTATTAAAATTTGTACAAGTTTATTAAAATTCTTTACAATTCGACAAAAAAATTTAAACTCTCCTAAAATACGTAGATTTCTTAAAATTCTTGAAATTCTTTAAAATTCTACAAGATCTTTTACAAATCTTAAAAAATCTTGTGAAATTCTATAAATATCCTTCAAATTCCTTAAAATCGCTTTAAAAAATAAATAAAAATTCCTTAAAATTCTTCGAAGTCTTTTAAAATTCATTGAAATTCAACAACAATATTTATAATCCCTTAAAATTCTTTGAATTTCCTAAACTTTCTGAAAAATCTCTTAAAATTTCATAAAGTCCTTTAAAATTCCACTAAATCTTTTAAATATTATATAAAAATCTCTTTTAATCCCTTTCAATTTCTAGAAACCTCTTAAAATCTTTAAAAATGATTGAAAGTTTCTTGAAATCACTAGAAACCCACAGAGAATTTCAAAGAATGTCTGGGAATTCTGTATAATCCTTCGCAATCCTTCAAAAATTTCTAAAATATATTAAATTCCCTATTCTCTGACATGTGGCCCCCCTGAATATCCTCTTAAAAAAATTATCATAATCACTTCATCCTAGGTTCACTCCAAGCAGAATTTTGATACTTTTAATACACTTAAAAGAAAAAAAGTGTAATCTTCAATATAATTGAATTTTAAAGATCTTAAACGATCTTCTAAAAACAAGTGATCTCAAAAATCTGATCACTATTACTGTAAAGGATATATTTCCCCCAGTGCGAAAATCTCGATGATTTCATGCAAAAATATAAACTCTATAATACACTGTCATGATTTTTAAGCGAATGATTACATTGGCATGAAAATATGAGAGTGGAGAAATAAAGTTTGAACATTTTGCTATGTGGAGGTTTATATTACGAAGTGCGATGTGCATCCTGATAGGACATGGTTGTTGGGTACATGCGCGGATCTCACGGCCGCGGGCCGCCAAATGATGCAGAACACCGGTGGGAATTGGTTCGGGTTTGGTGTGGGAGAGGTCCGATATAACTAACAAAGCTGATCTACGACCTGTTTAGTAGTTCTATATCAGCAGTGCTGCACCATGGTCAAATACGCGCCGTCGAGTCACCCTCGCCAACGATAGCATCTAACATAAGTAGGTACCTACCTATATGTATATTAGGTACTGTAGGTATGCGTATTCTGTATAGAGTATGCGTAATCGTGGACATGCATGTTACAGATCCCCGTGAGCAAGATTCTCTGCAGAACTAGTGCGTTGCTTATTATTTCAACAAACATTCTTTGTATTCGCAAAAAGGGCTGCGGTGCAGCAGGTTTTTGCCTCAATCCATAAAGAAATTAAAGAGAAATTGCTTTGATGCTTTCAGAAGTGTAGTTCTGATAATTGGCAATTATAGTAGGCATAATTAGAATTATAGGCCTTGAAAAAGTATTTCAAGGGATTTTTAGTATAAATTTATAAAGGATTTAAAAAGAACTCCAAAGAAGGACAAATATTCCAACACTGTTTTGTAAATTAAAGGAACATTGTTTGCACAAAGTATTTTTATTTTTAAATATTGTTCCATGAAAGTAAAAACTTTTTGCAATATTGAAAAATGTAGATCTATGAAATTGGAATGTGATATAGATATAGAAAGAGACTAGAAAGTGAATAATCTGGAGATTGACATCAAAAATATCAAGTTGTATGTTTTGAGAGTCAACTCACGATTTTCCTGAAATGAATCGCCGTGTCCATTAACCGTGCCAAACCTCTACTTGTATATATCTGTATATTCATTGTATGGCAAAAGTTGAACATAGAACAACCTCCAGGGAGTTTGGTAGCATGCAACAAAGGGGAGAAAGGGGAGAGGATAGGAGAGAGATTAAACGTACATCGTACATTTATACAGCAACCAGATTCGATATTCCCTTTGTAATTGAACCATACAGAATTATTTTATCTTACTGATGTAGAGTTTACTGTCAAGTGACCTGAATATGTAAAATTTGTCTATAAAACTCGTCGGAAGGTAATAAAATATTCGTTTTGTAATTGCAGTTTTATTTGCAAATTTTGCAATGTTCGGCATAAGAGACAATTAATTAAGCTATCAAGAATCTATCAAGAATTAAATATTAAGATATATAAGTTGCAAGAATATACAATATTTTTTCTAAACTGTGAGTTTCGCTTTCAGAGTGAAAAGAGTTTAAAAACTGATCAAATTCACTAGTACAAAGTGAATCTAGTATAAAGACCTCCTTCAAATCGTTAAATTAATTCAATTTCGAATTTTCAATTTAACAAACTTTAATAAAATCCACTTTAAATAAACTTTCCATCTAAAATTAGAAACGTTCAGTTGATTGAACTTGCAAAAAATGTGAATAAAATGCAAATGAAGCTAAAGAGAATAATTTCTCACCAGAATTTTTTTTCAGTATAAAATCCTGAAATATGTTCATGTTTATATTTATATTTATGTTTATGTTTATGTTTACGTTTACGTTTATGTTTATGTTTACGTTTATGTTTTTGTTTCAGGTAAGGAAGATATTGCTAAGCCACATTGGACATGGTTGCAAGGTGAGTAGTGCTTTATCGCAAATAAACCTTGAAATATCTCTTTGTCGAACTCCCGTAATCCGTTGGCGGCACGATATCGGTGAAATCGTTTAATATAAGTTTAATCCCCTGACCCGAGTTGAATACGAATTTATAGGGTCGTGGCTCTTCGCGTGGACATTGCAGATGGTCCACGCAAATCCGTCGAATTCCGGATTCGTGGCCTGCTGTTTGTGCAGACGAGATGGCTAAGGGACTCAAAAGGGGCTTGGGTGAGAGAGAAAGTGGGGAGGGGGGTTCGGGGGTAAAGGCAGGGAACAGAAATAAGAGAAACTTCCAAGAATAAAAATTCGTGGGGTGAATGTTCGTCGCTAGCGAGGGGTTGGGGATCATTGAATGAGGAGTAGAAACTGGAAGGAAAAAAGCTAACAGCTGTGATAGTCCGGGGCTGAAGTCGGAGGCTGAAGTCAGTGCTTTTTTTCCAAGGGCAGGACGATACCTTCGAGGGTAATCGATAAATATTGGCTCTCGGGGGTGAAATTGGGGTGGGTGGAGGACAGTCGTGCTGCGGTTGCCGCCCCCTTTCGTATGGCACACGACGTATGGCAGATATAACCACTTTTGGTACAGGCAATGGAGAATCGCTCACGGACTGTAATTCCCGGCGACTTCTGATCGATACTCCACTTTCGGCTGATCTAAAAATGGAGGGCTGGAGACGAGATTTATGGGGGAAAAGTGCCACCGTGCACGCCAGCTTCCCGTTTTCATCCCCATTTCGTCATTTTCAATGGAGGATCTGTACGAAATTAGAAAATGAGTTCAGTTTTAGAAATACGGGAATTTATATATTTCCGGTTATATTCATCTGCAATCATTTTATTCTAGGGTAAGAAATAATACATTTTTAAATTATCCGATTCTCAGCGAATTTATGAGGGCTTAAAGACACAATAAATAGAGCTGATTACTTTTCCGCAGAAAATCGATCTGCTGGTTTCCCATCCCCTCGGATGCGTCATAACTTATCTGAAACTTTACAATGCTTATCAGTACCCACCCTTTTTTGAAGTATATATCTTCCACCTCGCTCGACTGGGATGATTCATCACCAGGTAAGAGAAGCGAGAACTTCGGAACCCGGAAGAGTTCCGAGGCCTCCGATAACTAAGGGTGCCTCGGGCATTTTAGTTCCGAGGACTTCCTCTCTTCTTCTTTCACCAAATAGAAATCCCATGTCTTGGATCTTGGAAAAGGTGGGAGAAGTGGATTCGGCTAGAATTCGGATGAGGTAAGCGGCTCGAGGAAGCTGGATGCTTCTCGAGGCGTGAAATGGCTGCGTTAACCACTTGCACACCCTCTCACGAGGAAAGGGGCGGACATTTTCTATGGCCCCCTGGCACGAAAGCCCGGGCGTTCAGAATGTTTGGAGGCAGCGGGTAATATCGTCCTGGATCCCTTTCCCCCCTTTTCCACCCTCTCTTTCCCTCTTTCACTGTTTCACTCTTTCTCTCTTTCTGTCTTTTTCTCTTTCTCCCTTTCTCTTATTGTATTTCAGCCTCCTCTCTTCTCTCCTTCGGGTGTCTCTCTCGCGAAGATCTCGGAGAGGTAAGATAAAAGTTATGCGCTCCGCTATGCGCGAGGGAGTCGTAGATCAGGCGTTGGACGTCTGCGGGGACGTGGGAGCGAACGAACAACCCCCTTCATCCCTCGAGTTTCATCCGAAAACCGACTTCCCCGGCCTCTATATTCGTATCTCGCTATCTCAGAGCCCCAGCCACGTCGCCCGCACTCGCTCGTCTCTCGCTCGTAAATATATTTCTCGATATATCATTGGAGTACCTACATAGAAAATGCCAAAGCAAGCACACAAACTGGGCAACGTAAGGACCTAAGTATATGTATGTGTGTACACAATACTGGGCGTGGCGGACATGGGCAAATTATTATTTCACTACCAGAGGTTCGATGCCTGAAGTTCTACCCTCGGTTATAATGTCCACTGGATTTGGATCCTGGATAGCATTTTTTTCCCAGGTTTTATGTGCTAGGTATGACTTATTACGAGAAGTGGAAGTTGCGCTGGGTATGAGGTATAAGTTAGAAGTTATAACTGGACTTATTAGTTTGTTTGGGGATTATGCATGTACTTCAAGTTCCCAACATTCAAGTGAACGAATTAGTGGTGTACTTTTTCCCTATTCTATTTTATGCGGAAATAATGATCAAACTGTAGAGAAAATTGATGTTTCTAGCTTTGAGTCATTGAATTATTTCAAAATTCCATCAAATCCTCTTTAAATTCCAAGAGATATTTTTTAATTCTTTGAAATCTTATGCAATCTACTAAAATTGTTTCAAATATCTTTAAATTTATTTCATTGCTGTAATGACGATTATAATAATTGAGTGAAGGAAAAAAAGTGGAATTTCTATTATTGCTCTAGGAGCAATCTCAATGAATCGAAGGGGTTGAATGTAACCCCAGACGTATTATAAACGCACACATAAACATCCCTCGGCGTTATCAGTTGTCGGACGCCGGGGCGCCGGATATTGTCGCATCCTCCGCTTTGCTCTATCTGCTCCGAGAGAGACACAGAGCTTTGGAAAATCCACAGAGAGAGGAACAAGGAAAGAAGTAGCATTTGCGCAGAAACATGCCTTGTACGTGACTTTGAATTTCTTAATTTATGGTCAACCAACAACACGAAAATGACTAAGTTTGTCAAATTAGTTCAACTTATTACCTCCTACAAATGGGAATTTAGAAACATTATCAAACTTTATGTATTTGAGGAAAAACATAAATAATGAGCTCTTAATTATCTTTATTCAGAAATCATAGCTCCTGGATTAAAAATTTGCCCCAGTCTCTGAGCTAATTCCAAGCGCGGCATAAATCCGGATTATTCAACTCTAAATCATTAAAAACGGAATGCCCGCTCGAGATTTTTAAATAAATTTTAAAGTGGCCAATTAAAGCAGAAAATGTCTTCTGAGGGCAATGAATATTTCGAGCCTTAAACTACATCGTACAGGTACATCTCGCAGGTAGCAAGAACCGGAAATGTGGAAGATACCGAACTTTTTATGAACCTTCCGACGGCTCCTTTCCGTCGAGTTTTACGCGCTCCTACAAAAGAAAGCTTGACTTTTACTTTTTTATGGTGGGCCAATTTCTGAATTTTCGCAGCTTTCTTTTTTAGGGTCTCAGAATTGCATCACAAATGCCTAAAACCCTAAATTTCTAAAAGATTCGATTTCCTTCGTTAAGACTTAAAGGTGAAAGTTACTCTGGTCTTTAGGGGTGACTGGGTCGGTCCACAAAAAAACGTTTCTTGTCTGGAGAAAGTTTTAGGATACTCGATACCCAGTATTCCTTTTTTTTGTCGAGATTCGCTTTAGAAACATCTTTACAGCTTCGCACTTTCTAAAAAAAATTCAGGAAGCTGAAAACGACAAGGCGTCAGTCGTTTGCTGGAAACTCGATCGGTTGCAAGTTTCCGAAGGTTGGCTAAAAAATTCGTTCGATAGATTATTCCGCAATCGCCGGTTCTGCGGTTTTTTAAATCGTTTTTTAGTATTTTTTCTTTCATTTTTGGAATCAGTGGGTTCGAAGTGAAGGTTTTAGTGGTGAAGTTTCGAGTGCGTTTGCATTGGGTGCTAAATCACCTCTGTGGAGTTCTGCTACGGTTTAAATTACTTTATTAGCCGCATCGACCGCTTTTGTTAAACAAGGTAAACCAGAGCTTTACCTGAAAGCGTACTTGTCAAAACAGACCTGTTGCAAGTCGGTGCAGGACGAAATTATACGGTTGCTCTAAGATAACGGTTATTAAGTTCCTAAATCTGGCCTAGACGCTTCAGAGATTCGTATGTAATTTGCCCAGATTGTTTCGTTCAAATTTTGGTCTGATGAAGAGGTTAAATCTTGTCCGTGGGGAGGATATTTATGATTGAAATAGATCCTGTTATTAAGGAGGCTGGAATTAAAGGAAACTTTTAGACTTTTAGCTAATTTTATGTGAAGGCCTGAAGAGGCTCGAAAATTCAAGATGTTCAAATTAATGGAAAAATAGTTGAAATTTCAACGGATTTTTAGGTATTTAGAGCAACTGAAATAATTTTTTATGGATTGATTGAAACTTTAATTATATGGTTAATAAATTAAATATTAAGAAGGACAACAAACCTTAAACTTTAATGAATCAATTTTAAAGGTCTTCATACCTCTAATCAATTTTTTTTTGACGTGAAAGCACTTTTTCATGACCTCCGCGAACAACATTTGTCAGTGTAAGTTTTTTCCATAGAAATAAGTGTTCTCGTGGATTTATCGCTATATGACCAGAGCATTTCATTAGTTATATCTATGTCCTCTCGTAATTAGGATCTGTCCAGTCAACTTTTACGAATTACCTCGACGTTCATTCGAGCAGCAATATTACCGTGCGAAAGATATTGCAGGGGTAAGTCGGCGTCGAAGGGTGGCGGCAGGGGTTGAAAGAGTTAAATTGGGGCGAGGTGGGGGTGGCTAGCGACGAGCAAATAATCGAGTTTAATTGCAAAACCGTCGGCGTGATTTAATTACACCCAGCAGCGCTCTTCGCTCTCCAGACACCTTCAAACACACCTACACAGCTATATGAATTTCAGATACACAAATAGCTTTTAAATTCGGTCTTTTTACTCACTTTGTCCCTGAATCTGCACCGAAAAAAACATTACATTATAAAAAATATTACATTATAAAAAACATTACATCATAAGAAACATTAAATCATAAAAAACCGTGAGGTCAGAATTAAGGGGACTTCTTCCGAGAATTCGAGGCTTTTTAAGTCGTGAATCGCTATCGTGATCAGAAAAAAATGGAAAGGAGGAGGTTTTTTGAAGTGTACTCGTTTGCGGGTTTCAAGCAAGGCGTGTATCATTGGCGGAGAGTTGGCAGCCCTTATCTCTCAGCTTTTTGTCTGACTGCTTGGCATGGCAGCACGCGAAGTCACATTCGCGCAAGTCCACCTTGCGACAGGAGATTCCGCTTTGATATCGTTACTGGCGAAGCACGCGAACTACAACTACACCCCCCAACCTCCCCCAACACTTCCGCCCCCTGTTCTACGAACTTAGATCGATAAAACGAAATAAGGAACGATTTCGTGTCCTGGTTTGCAGAGATCCTTTGCATTCCTATAAAAACATGTCGTTAGTTCTTCAAGAGATATTTTTAGTGTTTGTTAAGAAATTTTAATCCCGAGTGCGAAATAATTGGATGTATAATATTGTGCTTTAGGTCATGAATCTAATTTTCAGGAAACGAAACTTGGTTCGCCGAGAATGATAATTTAGTGACTTAATCTGCAGAATATCAGCAATGTAGCTTTTCAAATTTGCATATAATTGGCTGTGAGAGCTAAATGGATCATGCTCTTTCAATAACACAAGAAACACGTAACAATGCTTTATATATTTTCATTTATAAAGTATAATGAAAAATTAGAAATGAAACGAGTTGTATTATTCCCTCTTGTTAAGAAATGATAAAAACCTGCTGATCTTTCTGATGATGTGAACAGTTAAATGATTTATATCAGTAAAAGTATTCAGCATAAAAATGTCTGTTTATTGCGATAGCATTTTTAATAGTGCCTTCAGACGATTAATGAGTGGCACTATTTTTTGTAGAAAGTGCTTTTCGAGCCGTTCATTATTCCCAATAACAATCTATTATCAGAAAGAGAGAAATTTTCGGATACGTGCTGCGTAGAGTGCAATCATCGAATTGACATTTGCACGCGAATGGGCGTCGAATTAATTCGAAGCGGTTACGCGAACGTGACATTTTGCGCTTTCGCGCGAATACCTCCCCGCAATCGCTAATTTTGAGCGACGTCAGCCTCTATTCGCAAATAGTTTGTCAGCTAAAGCCCTAAAATGAATTAGGTCGAGTCGGCTTGTTAAACACACTAATTCCAGAAATCCTCTAATTTTAGATTCTGTATTTTAAAACGTGATGTGTTACAGAGCTGTCCCTTATTTTCAAGATTTGGTCCATAAAGATTTTATTTTCAGTCACCAAGTGTAACATTTTCTTTAAATTTTTACAAAATTAATTTTCTTTCTTGAAAATTCGATTATTAAACTTTGTATTAGAAATTCAAGTAATATTTTGTCGAAAATTTAATTGTCTAGTTGAAAACTGAAATTTTTAATTCAAAATCCATCTTCCTGGTTCAAAATTTAACTATTCTATTGAAAATTCCTTTGACCTTCAAAAAAATATCCTACATTCTACAAAAAATCACCCTATGGTCTCTAAGTCCTCCATTTTTTTCCCTATAAGGAAAATGAAGCCAGCATTTTCCCCACCCTAAAGAATTTTATAATTCGCTCCTCTTCCTACCTAAATTAACTTCAAATTAAATCCAATTCCACTCGAAAAAAAAGATCCTTTAAATTCCAGCACATTCCAACCTCGTATCGCCAATTTAAACGCGAGGTCAATGTCTCCGAAACATTTCTGAGGGTCTGGAAGCTCAAGCTCAAGCCTAACGAATCAAAGGCGGCGCGCACGATTAGCGGATACCTAAGCATTATTTTCATCCTCCTTCCGTTTCGGACCCTCGTAAATTGGCGGTCACTGCGATAAACTCGCGAGGCCGCGAACGTTCAGCATTTATTATTACTCGCGTGTGAAGCTTGATACCCTGGAGTGTATATAGAGCATAAAGCTCAGCGGTGTTGGCTTGCGAGTGAGAAAGGGGTTTAAGGGAGGGGGACTGTGCTGCGGGGGATGAGAATGGGGGTAGGGGAAAGGCCAGAGGACGCTCGACGGGGTTACGGGCGGGGGTTTGGGGGTGTGGGGCGGGCGCGCCTGCACCTCATAAACTTAAACCCTAATTAACCGGCGCTACGGCTACTGTTGCGCCCTACGTGCGTATGTTTCCCGTTTGTACACACGAACGCACTTTGTCGTCCACCCCTTCACCCCTCACAGTATTTCCAACTCTGCATCTTTCTCTTGCTTAGAGCAGTACACAGTCTTTCTCTTTCTCTATATTTCTCTATCTCGCTTTATGTTACACATACACACACATATAGATATGTATATATATATATATATATATATATGTATATATTGTATAGTGTATAGTGTATACTGTATACATACATATATTGGTGGTATTCTCCAGCGGGAGGTGCGATGTTTATTGCCCGACTTCCCGTAAATTAGCCTCCGCCACGAAACTATCCGCCGGGCCCCGTTCGCGGTGAAAACGCAAGATACAGTTCAGAAGACGGAATGGGATCGAATTTGCCCGATTCTGGGGTCTTGACTGGATTTCTTGCTTTGATGTTTTCAAGCGTTTCAAATGTGAAATCATATCTTAGAGAAATGATGTTACTAATATATTTATTGAGATTTTGGAAATATTAAGTGATTTCACGGTATTTTGAAGAATTTTATGAAATTTTAATGACGGAAGAGTTCTGAACGTTCAAATGAAGAAATTTTTGTATTTATTGTATTTTAAAATAGAAAAAATTTTAAAATATTGATTAATTTGCATTGGAAATAATTCTGGATTGAAGAAACATGTAATGTCTATATTATTGTTTTTATTTGGAAGAATATTTTTGGATAAAATAGAATTTAGGAAAAATATTTCGTTCATTTGAACGTTCCAAATTTTTGGTATATATACTTTAAATTATTTCAGAAAATTAGATGAAATTTTAAATAATTGTCAGAGATTGAACGATATTTTATAGGATATTAAGTTATTTTAATGACTTCAGGGATTTTAAGGCATTTATGAGATTTCATTGTATTTTCTCAGGAATTTCAAGGGATTTCATAAGATTTCATGGGACTTTAAATAATTTTATGGGGTTTTATGATATTTTGGGAGCTTCTTAGTAAATTTAAGCCACTTAAGATATTTTATGAAATATTAAATAATTTTAAACCAATTTTTTTCCAGAAATTTTAAAGGATTTGGTGAGATTGTATTGGATTTTCAAGAATTTAACGAAATTTCATGGAATTTTGTGGAATTTTAAGAAATATCAATTGATTTTTCGAAATTTAGAGGAATTTCATAAGATTTCATAGGATTTTTAGTAATTTAAAATTATAGTGATAGTTTGTGAAATTCTAAGGAATTTTATGGAACATAAAAGAATAGCAAGAAATATCAAGTGATTTTATGGAATTGGAAAGAATTTCGCCAGATTTTGAAGGATGTTAAAGGCATTTTAAGTTATTGTATGGGGTTTTAGGCAATTTTAAAGACTTTTAAGGGATTCAAGGGATTTTACAGAATTTCATGGGATTTTAAATAATTTTAAGGAATTTTACGATATTTTATATATTTGAGTAATTTTAAGGACTTTTAACTAATCCAAGGGATTTTAAGAAACTTCAGTGGATTTTCAGAAATTTTTTTTAGAGATTTAATCAGATTTCATGGGACTTTGAGTAATTTTAAGAAATATCAAGTACATTTACGAAATTAAAAAAAATCACCAAATATTGGAGGATAATAATAAAGGCATTTTAAGGAATTTTATGAAACTAATGAATATTACGTAAATTAGATAAAGAATTACAAGATTTTATATTTCAAGAATTAAAACTTCTCAATTATTTTCTCCGCTAGCAAAAGCTCTACAAAAACGAGAAATTAATTGCTATATTATAATTATAATTGCCATATTATTTTAAATTAATTGTATCATAATTGCTAGTAGTATATAAAATTTTCAAATAAGCTCTTAAAGTTGTAGAATTTACATCTTGTCTTTCTTCGAAGTGAGAATCTGCATGTTTTTGCCACTGTTAAAATGATTTATTATAAGTTTTATTCTCGAAATGGGACAATTTTAAATTAACTGTGTTAGAAATTGCGCAATGATATAAAAATAAAGCCTGGTCGGGAATCCTGAGCTGAGACCAATCCAGCACGAGTTGAGAGCAAAAGTCGGATCCTGGGGATTAGGAAAGTTTGAAGCAGGAAGTCAACCGGATCAACCTGGGGATTCAAGTCGCGGAAACTCGGGCGCGGGTTTGTTTTGGATAATACCAGCACTGCTCCGCTGTCGCTTAGCTTGATAAACGCTTAACGCGATTTTAATCTACGTACACTCGCCGGTGTGAAAACCACACTAGGCGAAATGAATGAGATTAATTTCCTTGCGAAATTCATTTCGGGAAGAGAAACGGAAAAGCGAATACAACGTTACGTATAGTTATGTAGTAGTTTTCCAAGTTATCGTTTAGTTAGAAAAATTATGTTTGAAAAATGATGCAATGTTATGCAATGCATCTCCATCAATTGGAGAATTTATGTACTGAATTGAAAAAAAAGAAAATCACTGAACCTTTTCATTGATGAATCTCGCAATGCGTTTGCACGTAATCCATGGATTCGTGTGGACACAAATATGGGCGTATTGTACGTGATTCATGTAAATGGCGAGATCTCCTTTCGTTTGACAGTGACGGAATCGTTCGATAATGTCGTCCTGCCTCGCCCTGAATTTATAGCCTGCGAGGGCAAAAGCTGCAAGACTTGTGGCCTGTCAAGAGAATGTGTCACTCGAATGTGTCTCATACATTTTTTGCCTTTTTTCAGACTAAATAATTCAGGAAGACTACATTAAGAAAGACGAATAATCCAATAAATCCTCAAATTACTTATACATACCCGAAATTTTGATGCAAAACTTAAACAAAAGAATCCTTGAGTCTTCTATATAGATCCGTAACCCATTTTCGATTTGGCCCCCATGACTGATCGCAGAGTTTTGTGTCCCAAGGATAGATTTTTGGGAGTAAAGAATTGAAATTCGAGTCTCGTCTTTTAAACGATTCCTTCGCAGCTGATACGTACATGAAAAGCGTACGGAAAGGCGCTGGAGAATGAAGTCGTTGCTACAATATTTATGAGAATGTGAGAGGAACGTTTATGCGGAAAGTCCTTGGAGCGACATATCAGGGGAGAGAATATTTATCGAGCTTGTTTTCGAACCGCAGGATCGATTCTCAGGAAGATCTTACGTGACACTCGCGTCCTCCCTGCGAATCTTCGGCCCTGTAAAATGCAAAGGACGAGCTCAGGAAGAACCCAGGACGCCATTTATCTGTGCGACTCGTTTCAAGGGGAAAAAAAGAAGTCCTAGGACTCTCTGAGTCGAGTTCTTGATTCTAGTCGTTGTCGCCTCTTTCTAAATTTCTTCGAAAATGCTTTTAGCGTTTATCTCGCGTTCCATTAATTCACGGTTTAGGGTACATATCTCAAGCGCGGTTCGCTGATATTTATGTCCATTGGACCAGCCTAAGCGTATCGCCCCTCGCACCGATCTTTTATTAAGACCCGTTTACAGACCTGCAGCCAAATCTTAAAATGATCGGTGCATCTCGTGTTTCATCCCCGGTGACTTCATTCCAGCCGAAATTTGCGAATCAAGGTCCATTTTGTTTATGTGCTTAATATAGTCGTCGCAGATTAAAACTTCATGTAAATCTTCGCAAAAGTGATCGGAAGGAATTTTATAATTGGTTAATGCTTCGTAAATTGGTTTTATTGGGTAAGAAATGGAATCAGTAAATCATTCGGGTTTTTGTTTTATTGGGTGATAGTTTTTTGGAGGTTTTAAAAAAGATCTTTTTTAAATGTTTGGGAATGGGGAGAACTTCGGAAATAGTCGAGACTTTATGTTATTGAATGGAAGACTCAGATAGAGGATGCTGCAATTTTATAGGTTGCTGTGTTTCTCGCGGGATATCTTTTCACATGACTGAACTCATCCCATCTGTTCGGTCCCATTTGAAGCAACAGTTTTGAACTTGTGTCATTTCAAAACCTATAATAAATTTAACACTTCTTCTGGAAAAAGATTTAAAAAGTAGTAAAAATTGCTTTGAAATATTGAATTTTTTAAATATATATAGATGCTGAAATAATTTAACTTAAAAAGTTAAATACAAAAAGTTCAAACACAGAAATTGTCTCCTGCCTCACACCCTCGCATAAATCTCGTTGCGGGAGTAAATATATCTTTGGATGCAATTAGCAGCCTATTCTGCAACAAACGAATGCATATACATCAACTAAAGAATCTCACACATCCTACTCTCAACTCATCGTACAAAAATTTACCCTCTTCATCAATCTTTCTTTTTTTCTGGTTACAGGAAACTCAAACTTGAAATTAATGACAGTATTGTATGATAAGTATTGCAAGGGTGCGGATTATTTACTTTTTTATTATTATTTATTATCTATTGGATTTATTGTTCTATGTGAATATAATGTCGTTTTTAATTATAAATATTGTTGTACCACTTGCACAAAACTGTTGCATTGCCTAAAACAATTAGAGAAAATGTATCTAGAGATACAGGTTTAAAATTGCAATGATTGCATAATTCATGCGAAAAAGCATCCCCTTTTCGAAAACAATGATCTGAAACATAAAAACTGTTGAGTACTTCCAATACATGAAAACTTTACTTCCGAATCATAAGATTAAATGCCTTACTTGATCACTCGTTATCAAATGAATGTTGCCTCATGCATTCCAATTGTGCACTAAATTCTATAATTCCACTTTAAAATAATGTTGAACAAATGACGATTATTTTACAGAATTTTTCAGAATTCATCTCATAGTGTTGCAGCAACTAAAAACGTTAAAAGATCATTAATTCATATTATTAACTCATCATATAATCTTCGCAAGAACCTTCACTCTGAATTTTCCCTCTAGAGGACGAAACGACCTAAGCCTAAGGGGCTTCCACTTTGTAAGAAGGCCAGAGCCGAAGATCAGAGAAGCAAATACAAAAATTCGAATGCCGAGCTGCACGTGCAGGTGTTCCGAGGTGTGTGTCGGGGGGAGTCGGGGGTGGGTCATGGGGGAGTGGGATCGACTCTACCGTGCGCGTAGGTGTATGCGGATCGCGTTGATGGTTTTACGGTGCAGCACGAGGTTCGAGTCGAAATCCAAGACCCAGAGACTAGTCTCGCCAGAGCCATCATGGCCGCCACTACCGCACTCCACCACGGGAACCTACACCGTCGCAAAACCGCGGGTGATGTCCTCGTGGTTCGGCGATCATCTCGTTTCGATTCCAGGGGTCACGCACTACCAACCGGGTTTTTTTCGACCTGGTGGACATCGTCGCGGTTGACTTTGTCGCTTTCACGGCGTAGGCGATCGGAGGAGGTTCATCGCAGGCGGCGCTGGGCGTCGCGCGCAAGCCGGACTGAACATGCAATATGGCGCCCTCGGCAAACTCATATGGGAGCCGACGGGAAAGAAAAGAGAAACCGGTCGATGCCAGCAGCGGACAGCAGTGGCGCGACCAGCGCAGTCGCTTTTTAAGGTGGGGCAATCGACCAATATGGCCGCCGTTCCGAAGCGGTAAGCCTCTTTCGGTCGAAATTTACCATTTTTCTCGGTTTTCACAAAGAAAATGAGCCCATTTTGTGTCCCGGGGGAAGATCCTTTGTTCTCGGCTCTTCTGCGGGTATGTAACTGCATTTCGGCTTTGAAATTAGCGGGAACTTATGAAATTGAATCGAGGAAGCGCTGAGGCCATTTTAAGGCTGTGGCACATGTGCGCCTTGATGCGCGGATGTATATGTGTGTACGCTGTGCGTGTGGTGGTGTGTTGTTGATGGAAAGAGATGCGATAAAGGTGGACTTGTTGTCGATATTGTTTTTCTAGTTTTTGCCGAGTTAAGGGGCAATTCCGGAGGATGCGAGATACCTGGTCGGTTCGTTAGTTGCAGCCTTGCTTTTTGCACTTGTGCCCTTTTTCGATGTATAATGGCGAGACAGAAGCGCACGCATGCGACAAAGAGATTTAAGGTCGCACACACGTGGCGCACCCAATTTCGAATGATACATGGACATAAATAGTGTCCAGTTTTATTACAATTCAGTAATTCTTCATATTCATCAGGATTTTTCTTCTCTTGTTTATAAAAGTATGGAAAAGTTCTACTTTGAAGCTGTATGATTGTAGAATGTGAGTTGCGCTCGAATTACTGATAACTGTAAAATAAAATCCTTTTTTAAAATTATAATAAAGCTTAGGACTTAGGGTAAGAGAATAAAATATTTTTACGTTTGCTCATTACTTTGTTGCACACTTGATGGATGGTTCTGTGTAAATAGTTCCGGCGGATGCAGACACTTTGCTCTGATGCCGCCGAATCAATTACTCGCACGTGTGTAATATTAAAGGTTTGAAGGTATCTCTCTGCGTTATAAATATTCAGAAGTTACAATTAAATATAGCGGATGTTCGTTTAGCGGGTGATGCAACTCGGCACAATATGATCTAAAGATATAAATAATATGAGGCACTTATGTCGATTTGCGAGAGATAAATAGAGTTATTGCACGTCAACAACTTAAACACTCTTTTAATTACGTGATTTTCTACCTTCCACCTTCATTAGATGCAAATTTTCATTAAAAATTACTCATAAAAGAAAGTTTCTTAGACTTGTGAATTATTATTATATGATTACTTTTTTCTAAGACTTTTAATTCTCTATTTCAAGTCACTATTCGTGGCACATGATAGAGCTTTGTGTCAATATATTTCTAATCATGGAATAATAATTTAATCTGCTAAACTTGCTTCGCAAGTGCAATGAAGACACTTTAGTAAATAACATATTAATGTTATAAATTAAGAAGAGAAAAATCTGAACGACGATATTTTTAGCGTCGAGTGCAATGAATCTTTATACCACGAAGCTTTATATGAAGAGCCGGCCGTCGGGCGCCGATGCCGACAAAGCGCTTGCGCTGCTTCAGTGAACAAAGTTCTTCAAGATAACCGCCAATTGAGCACGAAAGCAAAATTTCTTTATCATATTTCTTAATTAAGAACTTTGTATTATTTTACTTAGATTTTAAACACTCTTAAGGCATTATTTCGCAATTAAATACTATATAAATCCTTCCACTTGAAGAGTACATAATTCTTTCCAAAGTGTAAACTATATAATTAGACTAATTAATATTTTGTCTTATAATTATACAAAGTATCATAATCTCGAGAGTAAAATCAAAAAGCCATCATTTTTATCAATCATTCAGTCAAACGAAGGCTGTCGATTACGCGAATAAAGCATTTGATATTAACATGATCATTAATTACATTTTTCATCGGCTTCACTGAACATTATTAAGTTGCTATAATATCTGCGCCAATAGTCGCCCCACATGGATAACAACAAAGTTGCTCTCAACCCACACGTGACCATTATTTATATTTCGCACACCGTGCAATTCTTTAAGAATTCAGCACGCAATCTTTATCGTATGATCAATAACAAAATAATGTCATCGCTTTCTTATTTATGAATTCATAAATTATAATTTGTAGATTCAAGTGGCTTGGGCGAGTCTTTGGGGCCGATTAATTCCACAGTAATTATAATTATACATGTAGTTACATGCATTATTTAGATACTCAATTAAAAGTGTAGTAAAAGAATTAATATTTATTTACTGTCTTCGTGCAAAAAGGATTTCACAGAGAGCTGCCTGAAATAGCGAATCAACTGCCGTAAAAATGTAATGCTCTATATTTCTTAATCTAATTAATTTTTTACGTGTCTTCTGCAAGAAAACTGCACTTGTAATTTAATACTCATTTCTATTTAACAGTCTTCCTTTTTGATAATATGTATATTTACATAATGGTATAGTTTCGCGAAATTGGCTACAGATCATAATTATATCTTTCAACCCTTAAATTCTCCACAGAAAGCTACAATTTTTACATCCACACACAATTACACTTTTCAGCTTTTCTTCTTTGCAGACTCGATTCACCTTAAATCCAATTACAAAAGTCTAGAATAATTTTCTCCTATCTTTCACTTTTTACCTCAGCTAATCAAGCTTGAGAGTTTCGTCACGTTTCGAGCCAAATTACAGCTTCGGTACAGCTTCGGTAGCAACATCGTCTTATGGAAAAACCGGAAAACCAGATGCATGGTTCTTGGTTGCCTATTTACGCGTGTAAGTGCTTCGGAGCGTGCCCTGTCGGCCATAAATCCACACCTAATTGAAAGATTGATCTGCGTGGCGGAACTAGAAGTGGTCGCGATCCAAGCCATGCGGAGGATTCGCTATCTTATGTACCCAGAGAAACTCGCTCAGAGCTCGTTAGACGAAGAAACGGAGAGGACGAACGATACACGGGAAAAGCGAAGGTAATGGATAAGAAGGACGAGGGATGCTGCGGCAGATAAGGGCTGCCCTGAGTTTCTCTTTCTAGATTCTAGAATCTAGGGTGGCACTCGGAGAGCTCGGAATCAATTTGGGGTGGACCTCCTGGATAAGGGAATGGCGTAATCGATTTTTTTCCTCCCCAAAAATCACCTTCCGAGGAAATTGAATCCTCGTCACGAAACGGCAGAGCCGTTGATATGGGCCATCCAAACGGCATTAGGCCACACACTTTCGTTGATTCTCTCTAACATCACATTTGAAATACATCAGAGTACAAGCATTTCTTTTTTTTTTCGAGACTCAGGCTCTTTATCGAAATTCCGATTTATGACTTTTTCTGGAATGATATCTAAATGGCGATATTCATTTTGAAGAGTGCCTTTTTTTGAACTGGTTTCAGCGATGTTTTTCTGCTTGATCTTGTCAAAATGTGAAACGAGGCAATAATAAGGCTCGAGGAGAAATCGCTCTGTTTCTTTTAGTGTCAGTAACTTTCTTTTCATGTTACATATCTCGTCAAGAATTTTCTACGTTTGGTTGTCCTCGCCGAAAAGAATATTGTCGGAACATTAGGTTCTATGTAGATCGCGAGAGTGAGACCTGCTTGTGAACTTTTGAGACTTATGACTCTCGGCTTGTAATATTCTACGTACATTGTACCTACCTGTGTTTACAGCTTGTTGCTCTTATCGGCAAAGCGTTTTCTATTTGCATCCTTCATGGCTTTTCTTGGTATTCTAATTAAGTTGCTTGCTAAACTTGCACAAAACATTTGTATAATCCAGGTTTTGTTTTTTTTTTTGCCTGAGAATGATGTATCTAGCCAATTATCCAAAGTCGGATTTAAAAGGAGAACTTTAAAATGATGTACATTTTTTTTGTGCGAGTGAAGTCTAAATTTCATCGGTCCATTAAATGCGTAAATTAAATTGACGACTCATGAATATTTGGAAGATTGAGTTACATGAATTTCTACTTCATCCTATAATATATGCACTCTCTCAATTACGGTTTATCAATTTTTTTTTACTTCAGAGTATACAGTGACTTTCCTTGTATACAATCAAAAGTCTTCCTTCGAAATCTACCATAATTAGATTGTAAATCAGAATATATGGTGATTAATCCTGAAAATGCCAGCTACCATGATTATTCGCTTTCAATATCGAAAAAAGTATCTTAACGAGCTTGTAAGAGGTGCCTCAGAGTTATTAACGAGCCGATCGGTTTAGCGATAATAACCTGCATCAGTCCATACACATGTGCAACGTACTGTATCGAACATCGCAACCTTGGCTTCGTCGGCAATGCTTTTTCTGGCAGGCACTTCCGAAGCAACAAACAAGAAAGCCGTCAACAACGAAGATTGTGGAGAGCAAAAACTAGAGAATTACTTGGAACTTATTTTCAAGTTTCAGCGGAATTGCGACTGAAACTTCAGATGTTTGAGAAAGATTTCGAAAATGCGGCCTTCGGAATCTGATTCGCGGTTTCGAAGGAAATCATTTACCAAGTAAAAAGGGCTGAGGCATTCTTCATTGAAATAATTCATCCAAAAATTATTTAGTTTCTTAGCAAATCCAAAGATGGCCTCTGGTCGCCTTTTAAATCGCATAGGTGCTCCTAGATATTTTATCCTGGCATGAAATGTGAATGAGCGCGATGCCACTCTACGAGAATATAAATGCGCAAACAATGTCCTACAGACGAGGGTCACAAGAGCTGCGTACATCCATACATGCATATATACATACAACTCTGGGCCGGAGCAGGGCCCAAGGGGCCTCCAGGCTCCGCATTGAGTTGTAAAAGCGTTCGGTCTCGCCGCCGGGCGGCATGGTCGCTTATGTAAAGGCGGCTACACGCCGCGTGATGAGTGGATGCTGTTCCAGCGTTCTTCTTTTAACTCTTTGCTTCGCTTTTGCACTCTTACTCGTTCATTCTTGCATACATTGGGTACCAGTTTGCGTATGCGTGAGTACTTACTTTTGAATCCACACGCAAACCTTCACCACCCCCAGAGAACATAACAACCACCAACCTCTTCTTTCCAGCGACATTTTGCAGCACACGTGTCCTCTCGAGGCCAAGGAATGTCACAAGGTGAATCCATTGCATCCGGTTTTCAGAAGACAAACAGGTCTCGATCTCCTATTGTTACAAAAATTCAGCTGAAAACGAATGGAGTCTTCATCGAGCGAGAGATGTTCATTAATAGTCAATCTAAAGGGGGAGGTTTTCCCAGACCTTTTATTTATTTATTTTTTCACCTTTAAATTAATTCTTGAAACGAATCATCAAAATTATATCAATTATCAAAAAAGACTGACTTTGAAAGACTGGAAAATGATATCACAGACCACAGCGGAGGCGATATCATTTATTTAAAAACATATTCTGATTATCGAACTAATTACAAAAAAGTGAGTATCTCTCGCGGCGCGTTAATAGGGCATAAAATGTATGCTTGTGTAGAGGAGAGGAGTTCAATGTGCGCTCGCACATCAACTCGAATCTTCAATTACAGACGCGTGAAATCGTGGCGTTATCTTCCATCGAAAGCAAAACGATTCCACTCACAAGGTTCAATCATACTTTGTAGCAATGTTTGTCATTCATTTTCAGCGAACTGTAATATGAAGAGAAAGGGACTGCGGTCGATTAAGTGAGAGGGTATCATTTTCTGTTTACTTCTTATTGGATAATTGAATGTCGAGAAATAAATGAAGATCATTAATCCGTTACAAAGTATAACCTCTGTCTGCAATTGTGGTAATGCCTGTAATACATTGTACCCTGTAATACATTTGTAGCCAATAATACATTTGTAGCCAGTAATACATTCGTAGCCTGCAAAACATTGTGCCGCCATGAACACGAGTTTATCGATGAAAGTGGCAGTGAAACATTTGATACATAAGCAATATCAATTTTAATGAAAATTTCATGTACATTATCAAGTTTGCACAAATATGTTATGAACCATCAGACGTTATATCGGTCGCGGGTCAGTGATCCAATTTTATATTAATAAAGTGGCGCTATGCTTCCTGAACTGAATGAGTAACTCCGTGAGCAATAAATCGAGTGATAAAAACAAGTACCTTGTTTGTAGATCTATTAACAAGCTATGAAATATTTATCAGATTTCATCGCATGGCTTTTATCGGTTATTAATTCAGAGAGGAGTGTCTTTCTGTCGTTCTAAACTAACGGAGGATAGATCATAGTCATTTTTTCAAGTCCACTCGTCTTTCGCGCTTACTTTCAAGATTCCAAACGTCAGCTCAAGATTTCCTATGTGAGTTCCTTCTGAGATGAAGATGAAAGTAACGATAAAGAAGAAAATTGCGTCGAAGAAGTATATCCACCAAATAAGTAAAAAATATAAGCAAGAAGTCTTCCCTGCAACATGTTCGCCAGCGAGGCTCCAACAGCGTTAAATGGCAGCCCCAGCATCCTTCTATAAATTGAAGAACGATCTCTTGATGCAGCTCACCTGAATGATGTAGACATATCGCGCGAAAAGCGGGCGGTTATCCAGTTTGCTGCGAGTTACACGTACCTGGGCGGGAGTCTATTATCGCTAGGGTTAGGGTATTATAGCTATATCTATCTGGACCAGATAGGCTGCAGATCCTCCGATCCGGATGGCCGTGAGGTGGGAGTGAGATGACGAGAGAGAGTGAACCGGTTATGGGCGAGGCCCTTCGCTTCTCTTCTTGTTCCTACTCGAGTTGGTTGAGAGGCCCAACTTCGGAAGAGGGGAGGGGGCAGAGAGTATACCAAGTATGGTGGCAAAGAGGATGATGGGGTATCGGTGAGGTAGAGAGGAATGGAGCAAGTCTTGCCGAGGGGTAAAGGGACAAGGGGGCAATTCTGGGACAGGGGAGAGGAGAAAAGAGGAAGAGGGGAAGGGAAAACTGGAGGGACAAGGGAAGAAATGTAGGGGCAGGAGGTTCTGGAGTAGGAGGTGGTAGTTCTGGCGAAGCAAGGATATGGGATGAGGAATTCTCGTTGGCTTCGCTTCGATGTCTTTATACGCGGCTCTTGTATGGCCGTGGGACATATATCTGTCTCGCGAGAGCGAGGCGCGCCGCCAAAAAATCAGATCGAGTGTAAAAATCGCATAAACTCGTCCTGGCAGACTCGAGAGCTATGTCTACCCGGTTGGCTTGCTCGTTGGCTCTCTGCACGCGGTTCGACCCGCTCGCATGACTCCACCTCGTACGAAGGAGTGAGACCCTCTCAGGGAGCGAAAGAGCAAGAAGAGAGGCCGATCACCTCCCATATTTCCTCTTATTCTGCGGCTTGTCGGCCGCTCGCGAGTTATGCGGTTTGCCGCGCTTATGAAGGATCCTACTGCACTCTTTATCGGCAAACTCGACTTGTCTGACTGCAGTTTTGTTGCGCTCGCGAAATATCGTCCCTGGGTATATACGATATGCTGCCAGCACGTATTACGTGTTAGACCGCCTGACATTAATGAAGCGATCGGCATTAATAAGGCGAATATTTCAACGTTCGGGTTTATCTCGACCTCGAGGTTACCAGCCTCCCGCAGTGGCCGGTACCAGTTCTCAGATCCAGGTCGTCCATTTTGTTTCGAGGGATACACTAGCCACAAGACTCCTTTGGGTTTGGAAGTATAATCCGCAAGATAACTGTATTTTTCGGGTTTTACTCCAAGGGCAGATGATGAAATCATGTTCAAGTTGGGGAGACTTGTTCACTTCTGTGGTGATAATCATGAAGTTATTCATTAATGATATTTAGTTAAGTCTACTGGAGATACAGAGTTGTTTTTTTCTTTAGGAGACCATTTCATTCGGTATGACTTCATCACGTCATAAATGAGCACGTGCGTAATGAGCATAAAATGCATCTCAGTTATCCCACTTGCATCATTCTTCTAATCTGGGAACACTCTTCATTGTGTGGATGTCATAATAACTATTACTTTCTCCCTCGTAAACATTTCTATATTTATCTCTGCGACCAGCAAGTAAAACAAACTCCTCTAAATCTTATGAATTTTAAGTGACATCCTTATGAATAAATCCTGCTGCAAAATAACTGGAAGGTAACTGCAAGATAACTGCAAGATAACCGATGCAAACCTTACAATAGAAATTAGCTGCAATCATACTTTAGATAGCCATCTGGGTTGATGATCCGAATCCACTTCCCATCGAGGGAAATCAGAACGCTAATTTTTATTCATGAAACACGGTATTTTGCGTAATGGCCAGATAGGGATTGTAAAAATGGTTTATCGGGAAGATCTCTCGCTTTTTTCGCTGTTTGCTCCTCGGGGCAAGCGTTGTCAGCAGAAAGTCGTCGAGGCAACGGGCAATTATCTACTACGAAGCCACGAGCAGAGCCAAAACGTGTCCAAGTATAACTTTGTATACCCACTCGAGAAGAGTCCTGTAGACAGGCAAGCGATGCGAGGCAGCCGGCTAACAGCAGGATGTACCCAGAGCAAAGAGTGCAGTCATTGCAATGCACCTCCTAACGAGCTCGCTTTGTTTTGCAGCGCATGCATGTGCATGCTCCATGCAAGTATGGCTTGCTGCAGATATAGGTATACACACGCGGAATGGTGTACGGGGTGTTCAGATAAAGCCTCAAACAGCCTTCTCAAACAATACAGCATCAGAAACGAAATTTCATCTATTAAAACTTATTTAAAGATTTTATGATTGTAATCTGTTGCGTTTAAGGAATAATGGGTGATGCTAATGATGTTGTCACTTGTGTTATTGATTGTGTTATGATTATGTGATGATTGTATAATAGTTGTAGACAATGTAGAAACACATGTTTCACTTGTAGAAACACATGTTGCGATTGTGGAAACATGTGATTACGGAAACATGTGATTATGGAAACAAGTGACTATGCTTATATGGTTTCGATGATTGCGAAAGTACATGATGCATTTGCTTCCACAAAAGCTGTAAACAAAAATCACACGAAGAAGATGTAGATACACATGAATAGTTTCGCTAATTAAATGAAAAATGAAAGATTTTAGGAATGGATAGCAGCAACATTTAAGGAAGAAGGTAGCGTGAGAAAGGCAGGACTTATGTGGGCGACACCGGGTATATGCAGCCGGGTATAGGTTGTATAGATAGGGGACAGGGAGACCGGTTCCATACATGGCTTCCGAAGGCTTCTTCTTCTTGCGCTAAGACCGCAAGACAAGCATCAGCTGCCGTTTCCTCGCTAATGAGATGGAATTGGACGTGGCCGAGATTTTTCTAGACTCGTCGGGGCGAATCAACGGACCGCTTGGGCTTCTAGTTCGCGACATTCCCGCGAGCGTGGCGGCGGCGCTCTTTGATACGAATCGTTTAATTGCGTCCCATTAGCCCCGGTTGAGCCAAACTCCCTCTGAATGCGGCCAGGAACGAAAGCAGCCGGAACGGGGGGCCCCCTTTACTCTTTTGCTCGTGTCTTCACTTACCTCAAACCTCCCCAGCCGACTTGGTGGTGCGATGGTACGCGAGTTGGCCTCGTCCAACTTTTTCTCGCCAGTTTGCTGGTTTGTTATATCGAGCCGCCATCAGGCCCACTACGTGATGTGTCGCCGACGAGATGGCGGCCACCGGCAACCTACCAACCTACCACTTTTTCCCTGGATTTGTCCAGGATACCGAAACGCTTCCAAAAGGCGACGGTTCAGCTCCTTTACCCCGCCCTCTTCCCAATCATCCACCGAAACGTTCAAGAATCGCCGACCGAGCCTGAAATGGCTCAGGTGGTTCTGTATTCACGACCACGTTCTTGTCTCTCGAATCGCACCCCCTTAGGAAATGCTTAGGCTGCATTGGAATTCTAGCCTAATATGGATGAGATAGCTAGGAGCTGACTTGATGAAATACTGGGAAAAGTTTCCAGGGTTTTGAGTTGACACCTGAAGTTTTTGGGAAGGGTTTTTTTAACTTAGCTTCAACATTCTTGAACTTGAGGATCGGTAAATTTTTATCCAAATTGGATGGGATATGAAACACAAGCTGCTTCTGAATATATTCATTATGAACATGTTCTACAGATACAACCTACCATAACTCGTTATAACTTATAAGTTATCCATACCCTCAGCCATAACCCCGATGTTTGACATCCCTTTGTTCCTTTCGTATACAACTCTGCCAGGCGGATTTACTTATCTAAATGTAAAGCCTCAGTGAAATAGATGTCATTGGGATATTTGTTGATAGAATAGCACGCCTTGTAACCAAATCTGTAATTATCTCTTTATGTAACGTTTCATTGAAAACTAACATGTGACTTTTTCTATGTTTCAGGTAAGAGAACAAAAGATTGTCCTATTACAATCACCTGGCAAGGAGAGTGAGTAGATGATACAAAAGACAATTATCTCATGATTCTTGTAGACATCAAATCATCTGGAACGACTAACAAGGGATTCATTGTTATTAAGGGATTCATTCATCATTCATTACTATCATCATATCATTAATTGATCATTCATCAATCAAGTATATCAATCAATCATTTATAGCAAGTATGATATTTTAAATATATAAGTTGATTATATCAGCAAAGGAGAACTGAAGAATCGAAAGAGATCAGGGAAGTCCCTTCGCGTAACGTGGGTTCGGAATTACCGAATGGTAACTTGGAGTCTGTAGTTTAGAATCCTCGTTGTTCGAACCTCGGTTCGAACCTTCGTGACGGCAGCTAGTGTGGATTTACGACCTTCTTGGTGTAGCACGGTTCCGTTGAGTACACACGGTACGTCGGATCGCATCGCCAATGGGATTACATCGCTATAGGTGGCTTGTATCGTATCTAGATAGGCAGATACCTTCTGCTTCTCGCGGGGCACCAGGAGTCGTGCCTTAGGCGCGCTCACGCTGCATGAGTTCCGTGACGTCCCTCCCCTGTGTCTTCACCCCCGACAGCAACCCTTCCCCTCTGCCAAACTCCTCTCGGTTTTATTTTCTCACAATTCCGGGAAGCCGCGTGTACCGAGATGAAAGAGAGAAAAAAGGAGAGAGGGATAGAGATAGAGAGAGGAAGAGAGATAGAGATAGAGAGAGCAAGATGCGTCCCGACAGGGGGACCATAAAGCATCGCAGTGATTTAATTGCAGCTGCACATCGCCGAACGCTCTTTGCTTTCCTGTAATTTGCAGCACGCCACCGTCATGGCCGCGACTCTGCGTGGTGCGTCTTGTTCTTCCACGTTTATATACGTTTATCTCCTTTTTTTCCCGAAACAGTGCGGATCGAACACGGACCTCAACGTTTTAATTACGACGTACACCGCCTTTGAATTATCGATTTTTTAACTCGAAATCGCAGCTTGGCCGAAATTCCGGACATAATTGGGCCGTTGGCTCAGCATCAATTTATACTTGCTTATTATACAGTTTTTTCCCTGGGAAAAAAGTATAGCAAGAGTTTATTAATTATTTCCCGAAATTTGATTATCTCAAAATCATCACAACTGGTTTTCCCGAGATTCCAGAAACAATAGTGAAGACGTTAAAATAAAGCGTGTAATTTGGATGATTGGGGGTTAATGAAACTTTGGTTGTAGGGAGTAAGTTTGGACAGTGAGTGCTTTTTAAGAGGTCGTCCTTCAACTCCAGTGGTTCCCCTTCGTTCTCGAGACCGGATAATAGAGTCATTTCCACGGGTATCGACCCGGGACTAATTAATGTTCTTGGCTTAGATATCGTTGGAGAGAGCACAAGTGTAATATAAATAATAATAATTTGGTCGAAAAATGCCGGAACAACCCTCGATCATTATCAGCTCGTAAATCCTGGCATAAAGATATCGCGGGTAAATTGCGAAGGTATTGGCGCGGAAGGTTCGGACGAACGGGCTCAGGGGTACCAACCAAGCAGGCTTACGGGCGTACCACGCGGTGCATTGCAATATAGACGGGGCGGCAACAGACCAATCACGCGCCGGCTACTAATTTGCTGGCTCAAACAGCTGCCGTTCTGCCGCCTATGCGAAAGCCGCTTGCTTATACGGGTATATCTACCTCGATACCGATCCGATTCGATCCTCGGCTCATGCTGGGATATTCGATCGGTCCTGGCCTTCTGCGATCTTCCTGCTCTTATTCGCCTTCCAGTTCCACCCTTTTTCATCTTGTTGGTACCCCTCCGTCCCGCGGCGGACAAAACATTTCTTAATTGGGTTTCGTGGAGAGACGACCGATCGCTTTCGCAGAGGGATCTCTCGGTCTGACATCGATTATTTATTTATTTATTTATTTTCTTACCCCATTTCGATGTATCTGGCCTTGCACTGTACACGCACCGGACTTTCGAGTGCTAATGAGAGATCAATGGGGAATATCAAGTGGCTCCAGGTCGATAGTAATTTAATGAGAGTTTTTTGTATCGCTACATCATTGGGAGACATTTTTGGTGCAGGGAAGAAATATTTCTCATATCTGTATTCGAAATCTAAATTCGAGGCTATCAGTTGTGAAACACAAAGCGCAGAATCATGGGCTTAGAAAATAAATCGAAGTCTGGTAGATGGAGTTCTCATTTTGAAAATGAGAACAGCGTAATCGTGGATTATAAGGATCTATTTTCTCCACTGTAGTGAATAAAGTAAGATCAAATGCGGTTGTGTGCACGAGGCAGAACTTCTGAGGGGAGAAAAGAACCCTCGGGGGTGACGGGCTGATCTATCGGCCAATAAACTGACACGGCCAGTAATTGTCCGGGCGACCATTAGGTCAACGTCATTATTGGATTATCCGCGTTTTCTAGAATGGCACTGTCACGATTAGTGTCCGATCGCTCAGTTTAAGTATATTCGAGTCTCGTTAAAACTGCCTTTTATTTATAATATGTCTTAAATAGTACATTCTCTATGATGAGAATGTAAAAAAACACGAATCTTCGATTTGGTAAATTATTCACTTAACGGTTCCTAGTTCACTCAACTCGAATCTTGACAAACTTTCAGTCTGTAATCACGTTTCTGGAAATGTTTGATTTCAATTAGAATAATTTACAGGCGTGAAGTTGTAAAAGGTATATAATGTAATGATGCTTTATAATTTTGCCATTTAATCTTGTAATGATGTCATTATTTCAATCGTCTTTAGATGTTACTCGTCTTATTATCATCGAGATTATCGTTTTATTATCGTCGCCATTATTTTCTGAGTAAACGAAATTCCGAAAAGGGAAAAGCGACACAAAAGTAATTTAAGAACCTGTCATGAGCTTCCAGATAAAGTGTTAAACGGCCGTGAGCTTCCAGATGCCGCCGAACATAAATATCGTATTCTCGTTAGCATTCATCTGTCAGCCACTTGACTATGCGTTACTCTTCCTGCTAAAGAGGATAATTAAAGAACTGAAGAGTGAAACGTAGCATATGTCTGAAATTTCATGTTTGATCCAATATCCAATACATTTTCATCCCCTGTATTCCCTATTGGCAAAAATCGTTTACAAAGATAAAAAAAGAAACTTTCTAGGTTTCAAAGAAAGAGAAAATGCAAGGAGATAAAAGGGAAATTTCGGAAGCATCAGTTTCTAAATTCCCTCTAAAAAATGGTCAATGGTCGAGTTCAAGATTTCGAAAGCAGGTTGCTTCGACCGCTCACGGTCCCTCATAAATCCACCCTCTTCTCTATTTTTTTCTCTCGCTTTTTTTTCCCCGGAACTTCGGGGATGCTCTGAACATGGTGAAAGTTTCGAAACAATGCAAAGCATGTAAGCAAGAAAAAAAAAAAGAGAAATCGTAGAGGCAAGCTTTTCCTGTAGTGACAATTGTACATTGTGCAAGTTTAAAACCGACAAGTTCATGGAGTAGAGAGCCTGCATGCTGATTCGAAGTTTTATTACGAAGCTGCATCTCAGTATCATTATTCAAGTGTCCAAGCATTTCAGAGGTTAAACGCGCAAAGCTGCTGTCGAGAAGATTAGCGAAATGCGAGAGCAGTAGTGCGAATGGCGGCGAACCCTTTGTGGAGTAATGAATCTTTACTGCAGAAAGCATTAAATGCGGCTGACTTTTTGCAAAAAGATAAGTGTACCGCCGATTCCTTTGAGAATTACTCCAATGATCTTAGAATGTAAACTGGGTCTTAGGACGTTGGATTTATCGCAGAGACTAGACTATATTACTGTTCAGGTTACGTGTCCGGAATTTTCCTTTGATTATAGAAAGTTAGGCTTATTCTGTTTTATTTTATTTTATAATTTTATTTTAATTATCCCATCAAAATGAGGGTTTGATGAACTGAAGAATATGCAATTGAGGAAAGGATAATTGAATTGAGGATAATGGATGAAGGAAATGTTTCCGGGGATTATTCAGAAAAAAAGGGAAGAGTCGAAACCGAGGTCGAAACTTATTCGATCTCTATAGGTAATAAAGCACTCCTCGATCTTAACGCCAGGAGTAACGGTCCGGGAAAGAGTTGTTTCCGAAGTAATACTTCATGGGTGAAGAAACTGAGGATGACCAGTGACCACGAAACATCTGGATGCAACAAACATAGAAACGGTCGAAGCAAGTCTCCAGTCTACGATCGCGATGACCCTTTCGAAGTTGAGCAAGCTCTGTGTTCCCTCGAGTGAGGTGAATGAGACTTGGCCGTTTTTAAGAAGGGATATCGTAGCAACGAATCGCACTGAGTAGGAAAGAGAAATGTTACCTCTTCCTCTTACGATCCAGAGGCAAAATGAATGACTTGAATGACTCCTAAGATCCCTCAGTAGGCAACGGACATGCAAAGTGTGTCCAACATCGCGTCGCATTATCATTATGAAGTTGCCGGTCGGGTCCGATCGACACGCCAGTCCAAAGGTCAGTTGAGAAGGGTTGCCATTATCGCGGTCAAACGGGGTCAGTCCAATTACACGACGCGTCGTTTGGGTTTTACAGCGCGAGTCTCTTCAAGCCTTCGTAAAGGGGTTTCGACCCTAATCATGTATCGTTACGAGACTTACGGGCTGGACTTCAAAGCACTTGAGAGGAAAAATGCTCTTAAGGATAATGAACCTGACGATGTGATGTAATGTGATGATGATCTTGGGATCAGGTCAAACTTTGATTTTTTAGATGGAGCGAAGAATTACTGCTGCATTGATCATTGAATCCTATCTTTACAGACCACTAGTTCCTACCAAAGCTTCGAAAGTTTGAACCAGCCGTTAAAATATATAGCCAATCGCGAAAATGCTCATCCTGATTTTAGACCCCAGGAGCAATCGATGTCCCATACTATTTCGACAGTATGCAAATCACGGGGAGTTTCATTGATTTATCCCCGGAACGCAATTTGTTTAAGTGTATCCCGATTCCATTTGGGTTAGGCAGCCACTTAACCGGGCTGGAAATGCAAGTAGTAGGTATATGAGTATCAGTAGGTATGAGTATCGTGTGATCGTGTCGGATCTGCCCGCGTGCACCCTTTCCAACTCAGATTTAAATATAAGTAAAAGGTCTGGTGGCACAATCCGGGAATAGTATTCGCCTTCTGGAGGTTGATTTGCCTTGCATGAAGCTTAGGGAGCTGCAGTGCCGAGAATGCGATCCACGATGTATATACAGACCTCTTCCTCTTTTTATCCTCCCTCCTGCCACCCTCTTTCTTTCGAGGGTAGAGTTGGTACTTGGATCGAGCCTAGGCGCCGCGACGCCGGCGTACCTACTCTCTCATTGACTTTTTGTTTTCTCGAACCTCCCTCCGGGTTTTTACTTCACATTCTCTTATTTTGCTAGCCACCGGCTCCCGTGCTGGTTTACCCCGCTGGCGTATCGACGGCGAGCGTCCCGTTGTTTTATGCAAATGTAATCAGATCGTCGGCGATTTCCCTGCGATTTTATTAAACGTCGCGTCACTCGCTAGGCGCGTCCCGGGGATCAAGTTGCACTCGATTTACCCAATTTCCGAATCACGGAACGATTATGAATTATGGAGATTACCTCCCGCTTAAATGAATACCTGCCCAAACTGGTCAATTGATTTTAATGACTTCAGAACGATCATCCTCGCTTCAGTAATCCTATTTCACAAATCTGCATCATCAACTTTATATCATCATTCTGCATTCTTCATCTCCGATTCTAGATTTGTGGTTCAGGTTCTGGTTCGGGTTCCTCAATTCTAATTGACCGTTCGACTAATGAAGGCCCTGATACCGTGTACTTTAATCACAAAAGGGAGCAATCTTTACCCTCTTAATGATACGGTACCAAAAATTCATTTCCTGATACACTCAAGCTTTTTTCCATTTATATATAGCACAATCAGTTCTGATGCAACTGAAGTTTTTAAACAGATTTAAACCTTCTTTTTAATGAAGAGACTTCTCCACCTCGATAGGATCTCGCAAATAAACGATCGGCTTATACCTCACTGTTTCCGTAAGGAACGCCGGTAATCACTCCAGAAGTGCACATTTATTATCGGCAATTTAACTACTTCAACATCGCGCCGTGCCATGGTCATAAATATCAGCTACCGTAGGTTGGAGAACGATCCTTGTCGCGATAGGGATGCACTAGATCGTGGTTGCACGACTCAGCAACGAGAGCGCGTATCAAGCAAGCAAGAGAGAGAGAGAAACATATATATATATATAGAGAGAGAGAGAGTGAAAGATAGGCAAAAGTGAACCAGGAGAGAATCAGGAGAGAGACACTGGATCCAGTAGCAGCAGGGGTTGAATCAAGGGGGTGGATGTGGGGTGGAATGAAGGCTAGGTACTCTCTACGGCTCTACGCATATAGCCAACTCTCTGCCTCTACAACTCTATACTTATATCTATCGCTGGTGGTGTATGGTGTGCCATGATGGCAGTAACTCCGGAATCCCAGGGCTTAAGCTCGCGCGGCGAGGATCAGTGGGAAACTTCCCGCCACGGCTTAAAGGCTTGGTGGTTGCTGCTCTCTGCTTCAGGGCCGCCAACTTTTCGCCATGTTAATGGGCACTATATGATCACGCGTGGCCCCGCGAGTTTTGCACGACCCCGTCCTCGCCTATGCACGCCTCGAGAGGAATCGATCCTCGATTGTCGATAGTCGATTGTCCAGAGTCCACGACTCTACTCCAGCAACAGTCCCTCCTTTTTTCTCTGTTCACTTTCTTACTGTTTTACCTTTATCACGAAATCGACCAGATTGGTCGAGTTAGATATAGCCACACCTGCGGAATCACGACAGTCGTATATCCTTCCGCGATAGAATCAAACGCGTACCAATTAACGTGGAACGGTTTGGTTTGCTCTATAAGATCTGCAGCGATCTATCTTGCTCTCAGCATGGATGTTTATTGTCTTGCGGAAAGGAAACTTGAATCGTTCGAGACAATGTAAGATTCAGATTCGTGTTGATATCCACCTACGACCTATAAGATTTTAGTTTTCCAATGTTGGGATTTTTTGTCCTAGCTCTCATAGTTGCAGATAAGCAAATGAAGAAATGGTATAATGTTTTATTGTTTTGTGAAGAGCCTGGTGAAACTTCTTTGGTGGATTGCTAGCCACCCAGGCCATATCGATCGATTCGACAATTCCAAGCTGAGACTTCGTGAGACTCGGGCAAAGAAGAGAGACGAACGATTGCTAATAAAGACATTAATATCGACGTCAACTGTATATCTAGATGCACCGTGAGCACAGAAACCACTACGGCATGGGGTCACGTTTGGGAATAGATTAGACGGTCACGACTGAAAACAACGTCTCGGTATGAAAGATCATCAATATTTATAGCAGTATTCTTTGCATGCGCGGCTCACAGTATAGGAGTGACTTTTACAATGAATATATTCATTTAGATGCGATCTACCTGCCACATCTCTCTCACTCCTTCCTTCTCTTTCTCTTTATCTCTCCCTTTTCACACGGAAATATACGAGTACGGAAGCGTTGATAAACGGCGCGAATTTTGCAAGTCGTGGTGATGAAAGAACTAAATGTCAACTTTAACGAAGCAGATTTGAATTTTACATATGAAAGGAGTGGCGAGAATTCAAACATTTTTCGGCTCTTGTATGTCAGCTCAAGACGAGATAAGACACATTTCAACATCGATCTTTACGACCTTTCTGGCCGAATCTAATTAGAAGTCGCTATTAGCCATCCGTGTTGAATTTACTTTCTAGGATCTGTCATTCGAAAAATATAGCCTTTCTGACGTTAGTCTTTAGCCTCAGCCGTTTCAGAATTCCTGGCAAAACCGGAGACAGATGTCGAGCAGGCGCCATCCTGGAAGAAAAAGGAACCCATTGGGATTTGGGCTTGTCTAGGGGGTTGCACCCTAGATTAAGGGTTTTAGCTGTCCGAGCGTATCCGACAGGCGTGTCGTGTTACCCTGGCTCCATTTCTCCACCGAACGCCCACTTTCAACACAATTCTTCTGATTAGCTCGACCGCTTACAATTCTCCAATTTACTCCCAAAAGTCGTAAACCAGCCGCTCGCACTCTGCCGTCCAAGCGTGAATATCCTTTTCTTCTGCCATATGCACTCTAGATCAAAATGTAATAAAGCATCCGACTGATTGCTGTGAAATTCTTATTCAATATGAATTTAGATTCATACCAGTACTATACAAATACCAATTAATTTAGTTCATACTAAAAATGCTTTGAACCATTTACATAATATTTTCTGTCTCGCAAAGCGCTTCATCTGTTGATGAAGAATATGAAGAATATGAAGAATATGCCTTTTCTCAATCAGGTGCCAGTTTGAATAACTGAGGAACGCCCGGAAGGTGAATACAGTTTCTCTCTCAGAAAGTTGTTCGTCATCCGCGTTATAACACCGCTGTCAGCCATTGATTACAGAGTGTGCGCACAGTGCCTTATCTTCCCTTTACACGCCTGGGGATCGGAATCCCCAACCTTGAAATATCTCGTACATCCCCAAAATTAATATCTGTTGGTCCAATATCATCCATCGCCGTAAACCCCTCGAGCTTCTTGGACCACTGTAATGACCCAGAATGTATGAAAGACCTACGGCTTTATTAGACGACGTGTCCGGAATGCTTTACCAGCCCACATATGAAATCTTCCTGTCTCAATTAGTTTTCCTCAAAAGCTTACGGCTTCTTGTTTACCCAGGATTATGACTTCTAATACCTCTCAAGCATGATTTATTCATCATTGAAACTGAAATGAGTAGCTGTATGCAGCATAATATACAAGAATCACACATTTTTTCCCATTCCAAAATTGGTAGTTGATGGTTACCAGTGGCAAGGGACAATCGTCTTGGTGAAAAGTTAATACAACTGCTCGAGTATTCGGCTCACGGCTGATGCGACGATGACGATCCGCCATCTCAGCGCAACTTGGGAGGTCCGCTCTTGATATCCCCTTCTCATCCCCTCACCAGGCCTTCCATCCATTTCTTCTTGTACACGCTTCATTCCTTCTCTGTTCCTCCTCCAGGACAACCCTCTCTTACTCTCTCTCTCTCCCTTCTCTTCTCTTGTCTTGTCTTTCTCTTGCCCTTCGTCCATGGCTTCTCCTTCATCTGCCTCCCCCTTGTCTCCCCCACAGGTAAAACTTCTATTCTCCTCGTCTCTCGTCGAAGACATGCCCATGGGAGTTTCGAGCCCCGCGATCATATTTTTTGCATCGAAGCCCAGAAAATAACCTCCACGAAAGAAGCTGCTGAAGGATCCGAAAGAAGTTTCGTCCCTTCGTCATACGAAGCTCGGGGGATAATGTCGGGAACGTGACGAGAGGTGAATAGAAGACGAACGCAAGTCTGGCCTCTCTCCAGGAAAAAAAGTTGGATATCGACTTTTCCCGAATATGGCAGAGATCGACTAAGCCGGATTTTTGCGACGAGACTTTTATGTGCATGAATCTCGCAGGTGGTGGCAGCCTCTTAAGAAGAGATAGAGATATAAACATAACGAGTACAAGAAGTCTTATCGCAGTTGTATGAAAAAGAAGTGGGATATACGACGGCGCTAAAATACGGCCATTCTCCACGCGCGTTTCTTCTCGCGGCGAACTTAATTCATCCAGTCTTATGGCGAGACAATTTATTTATTATAAATTGATCGAGTCGGCTGCCGACCTGCCGTTCCGATGAAGGCGGCCCCGGGAGGGAAAAATCGACGAAAAAAATGTGAAAGTTAGAATGCGGTTATTGGAGGTCTGATGAAGTCCTCCGAACATATTTTTTATTTATTACATTACTCTAGTAATGTAATAACGTATTATTTCTTAACATCTTTCTTTTATTGTACATATAATTTGTCTATTTAATTGAGAACATTTAATTGGAAAGGAAATCGTACAAACTCTTATTTCTATTAAAGTACGTTTCTGAGTGGCTCTTTCCGTGTGTGCTGCCTTATGTGTCACCTCATTATCCGCGCCCACGCAGGATACCTTGTTGCAAAAATGGAACCGAACCGAAGATACGCCCGTGGCCAAAACCCTTCTTACAGTGAGAAAGATTTATGTCGTCCTCGAAGAGGAATGTACCCGTATGTACAGAAATAATAAGAAACGTACGAGTGTTATTCTCTCCTATAGATATCTACCTCACGATCTTCCAAAGTCACTTTAACCGACATTTTACACAACTCGAAATTGTACACAATTCTCGTCAATTAAATTCACTTCTATTTTCAATTAGACACTTCCTAATCAGCAACTTAACTATTAAATCAATAACTATTAACTTTCAAAGAAGCTGCTTTTCATCCATGATTTATGCAAAACTATCAAATTTCTAAGTCAACAAGTTTGTCGCCATTGGCACTTTTCTCGTAAATTCATGCGCGCATTAATATTCATTCGCGAGTCGATGATTGCAAATTAGCTCGATGGTTAACGCTGTAAAGTATCGGCAGGACTAGGACAACTTTGAACTCGTAGATTTTCACCGTTGCTACCGACGAGCTGATTTACTAGGCATACTGTAAACCATGATCGATCGCTCATGACAAACAACACTGAAAGCGCATTGGAAAACAGTAATCATCAGTCGACAGTGATAAACAGTCCACAAAGTTGACATTTTTCGATCAATAACATCACCTACAGAGAAAACAGAACACAGAAACAAATTTTTTAAGAAAGAACTGAGAAAAGATCTAAAGAATTTTTTAATACAACCTACTGGACAGATGCGATCGATTTATACAAAGTTTGAATTCTTCAGAAGTCCGCCGTAATTGTAAACAT
Organism: Synergus umbraculus; assembly: GCA_900474325.1. Lineage (NCBI taxonomy): Eukaryota > Metazoa > Arthropoda > Insecta > Hymenoptera > Cynipidae > Synergus > Synergus umbraculus. Next base: position 161,627 of record UCOK01019239.1, read on the forward strand.
TGGATTAATGCAAATGTACGCTTAAAAGCTTAATTACTTCGATAAAGCATGGAGCGGCATTAAATTCAAATTCATGTAAATTCATTCAAATTTATGAGAAATAGGTGGACGCGGAGCACTTACTGGAAAAAGAGGGAAATAAAAATTAGTCCCCGCAGACCGGCCCCCGCGAGCAGCCTCCTTTTCGTCCCTTTTTCATCAGCGCCATTTTGCAGAACGCGATCGGCCACGACGAGCGGAATCCACTTCCTCTTTTTTTCGCCTGGAAGATAATCTTCCCCGCACAAAATGCTTATGAAGAAGATAATAATGCACGTGTTTTAACGAGGGCTCTTGATGAATAATTACAGAAGCTATCGCCCTAGATATTCTTTTTTTGATTTCGTTAACATTTACGCATATCCCAGATTGTATGGCTTGTTACAATTGAGATTTTATGGCTTTATCCGATTGATCGATGACCCAGCACTCCATTTGCGTTAATTGCTCTCCAGTAATTCTGTTTGATTAGATAGCCGCACTTTACTGCCTGACATATGGCCCATTGATTAAACTTTGAAATGTCACACCATTTATGGCAAATAATACTGATCAAGATTTATGATCCTGAAACTGTAATTTTATTCCGAAATCTGTTTATACGTTCCCAATGGGGTCAATTAAGAGAAATAGTAAGAAGGATGATTTTGAAATATCAAAAAAGAGGATTTATGATGTTTCTCCACTTTTTCTAAACTTCCCACCATCAGTCACAATGAGCCTAAAACCGGTTTGGCCCCGCCCATTTTGTACCTGCTTGGGTTCCATTTATGTGGGTTGATTCCTATTTCCACAGATTTCACTGAAAACCATCATTATTTCCATTTTCCTCAATTAAAAATTGTAGGAAAAAAAAATAATACAAGGTGCGTGTGTATTGCTGAAATCGTTTATCTCGAATTATCTAGAGAATTGCGTGCAGTTATCCATATAATTTACAGCCTGAAGGTGATAAAGTAATGGAAAAAAGATTGAGGAATACCGATTTGTTTGCCGATTAACGTCAGAATCGCGTCAGTAGTGTATTAAGTGAAGAGTAGGTAGTTATTAGAGTTTTCCACGCCCAGCGCATTAAACACCTATAGAGATATCTCGAATCTCTCGTCAAGATCTACACCTGCAATTTGAATCAGGAAAACAAATTTCCTCATTTATATATAGAATTATATCGAGAATAATTTTATTCAATCAATAAAATAATTCTAATTAGATTTAATGCTCCTTCAATAATTATTTTAACTGCTGGAAGCTTCTTGAATGCAAATGTTCATCCCATCATCAAACCCTCAACTTCTTAGCACAAAGGTCGTAAATTGTTCGCCTCATAGGTCCCACATAAATCATGTTCTTTCTTACAAGAGTCTTGGGATGGAAAGCGGCTTTCTTTGCGAAGAGTTCTTTTCATTATATTCAACAACTGCATCAAGCGATGCATGCATGCATCTAAATACGCGATTACAACCTTTTTGTGCATGTCGCGGATCGATATTGTAGAAAGCGGTACTTGCGAACGATGTGAAGACATATACCGCACGTGATGTTGACGCTGTTGGCGTTGGACTTGATTTTTTTACAAGATATAAATGCGCCTCGCCTCCACTTTTTCCGCCATCATCATCTTTTATATTGCAAGTGAGGCGGAGCATATACACAGCAAAGTGCTGGTAAGAATATGCGACCAAGCATCCCCTCACAGCAATTACTCCCGAACCATCCTCTCCCGAACCATCCTCTCCCGAACCCACACCACTTCTCCCAATGCTCGGATACGCGAGCTGCTTAACTAAAAGTCCTCGCAAATTGCCGGTTATTACGGACGTTACGTTTATCGATGCAGCGATTGCTTTTATGCGTGTCTTCTTCACCTCCCATTCCTTACCGCAACATTGACCAAGTTGTTCCCCAGAAGATTACAGTCCCAAAACATCAGAGTTCCAGACGACCAGAGATATATAGAAAATAGTCAAACTTTCCTTGTTTTTCCATCCGCAACTTTTATATTCTATTTTTTTTAGTTGCGAAGGTGTAGGTAACCTGTCGAGACAAGTTCCTCCCGGAATGAGACAAGCTGTACATTGTCCGCGTGTATTTTCTCTATCGTGATATGGTAACGAAGACAGAGTAAAGGATCCGAGGTCGTAGATATCCGAAGTGGCAGAGCAGGAGGCGAAACAAGGTAGACCTAAGGAAAGAGGAATGGAGAAGGTAAAGGGGTCCGGACAGCAATACCAACACCGGTCTTGGACAGTTTGGACTTTGGGTGAAAGATTCGAAAATGGATGGGCTTCGGAGAGCGTAGGCGATGGTCAACTATACAGCTATTCGTTCCAATGGGTTTAAGACTATAAGCCTCTCAGTATAAGTACCGTACCGAATTCCTGCATGGTATCTAGGAACAAGAGAAAGAAACGGAAAAGGATTGGTTGTTTGGGTGGTTACGTAGTTACAGGTTGGTCTCGGTCGCGGGGAAGATGAACGAGGCGGCGCGGCACGAGATCTTATCCGCTGCAGCAGCGGCCACTGAATCATCCGCTTTGAATAGGCCCTCGCTTCACTCCCTATATTATACCTATAGGTACCAACCTTATACCTATGCCATGTCCACGAGCACAATATACCCCCGAGCCAGTATAAATGCGTTATACAGAAACCTTGGTACGCACTAAATTACCTGCGAGACAGTGTCACACACCCGCCACCTTGCAACTCGAAAGTCTCGCGCGGACCCTCCTCCATTCCATGACTTACGGGTTAACGATAATGCGCACTGCTACCAGAGTCTTAATCAGCATAAATCATACCCACAATGCTCCACGCTGCCTTCGAATCTCACCAGAGTTAGCTATCTAGTAGGTAGGTGTTTGCTGCGCAGGTATGCCAAAGATGCCGAAGGCACACATTGCTTGTTTACCACTTGCCGTAGAGAGTCTAATTACCTTCAACAGTTCCCCCCGGGTTATGCCAGAACTGGAGAACGCGAGAATCAGACCAAGGTACCACCGATGCTATACTTCACCGGTACTCTTCGTAATTAACGGAAAATCCCTGCACCGAGGCTTGATATTGTAGCTAGAAAGGGAATATGCTAAAAATTCGGAAAACAAGGGGCAAAGCTTGCACGCAAGGCCTTGATGCAAGAATCTTTCGACCGATCTGGAGGTAAAAAGCTGAAAAAAGAAGGCGAGAGACAAGAGAAGACCGTTTCGGAAATTTTCGAGTTGGCATTATTCAAGTTTTTCAAAGATATTCACATCAAGGACCTCGTAATCGAAAAGGTCTAAGTCGTTAGAGTTAGACACGATGGCGAAGAATATTTCTGTGACTAACAAGGAGTTTGGATTTAAGGGGCAATTTATAAACGAAAACGACATGTACAAGCCTTCATGATTATGGCATTCAAGATTGACACGAGTGCTACTTACCACAAGGGGCAGGTTTACCAACATTAGTGCTTAGAACTGTCAAGATTTATCGTAACTGTTCATTCACGATTCAGCACCTGGGTTTAAATTATCAATTAGAAATGTCTGTTCCAATCAGTCCCACTGGATTCAATATATATATCACAGTGTTGTGCAATCCTATTCTACAACTTCGAAAGCAAAACAGAAAGACAACCGGATGTTTTCATTTCTTTTCTATATAAAATCGTCATCATTGATGTCACAGATTTCTCATTTCCATAAGTACATTTTTATTATAAACAGATATTATTGTTTTCGAAAGGATCTGTCCAAAAATTCCTAAAGCAAGTCACGTACTTTTCTTTATTATGCATCTGTATCTAGAAATCTCGGAACAGTGCCAGCAGTTGGCTCCCGGCTGTTAGGGTCGTGGGGTCGTTACCAGTTTGATGTGAAAACTATTTGCCCGAGTGAAGCATTAGACCACTGCTAGAGGATTATAATACGCCAAAAAAGTATCGGTGCGAAACATTTTTGGCAGCCAAATCCCATATCGCGTTTTGCGAATCCTGAATGAAGTAGCTGCGGAACTATAGTTCTGGCTAACTTTCGTGATTTATGCGAGTTCATTATTATTTTCGCCTGCGGAATAATCGCCGACGAGTGGAGCCGGAACTATACTGCACTGAATAATGGAGCTTCTTTTTCCTTGCGCGACGCATTTTATGGCGAAGCCGATAATCGATGGAAATACCTAGAAGTATTTGTGCAAAGTCTTTCAATCAATTTATCAAATTCTTGTGTAAAATCCTTATTCCAAAAATATTATTACGAAACACTTTTATCAAAAGATGAAATCAAATTTTCGGACAAATTAATGTAATAAAAATTCAGATAATATGCACCTGTTGCAAAGGTTGCAGAGGTTGCAATTTATGACGTGAAGGAAAATCGTCTCATCGCTGGAATGACGATAATGATCGGTTACTTGAAGAAGATCGAGGCGGCCGATCTGAATTCCCGTTGGTAATTCTGGAAATGTGTACCAAATTTTAAATTCCGGTCCCCATCTTCCATAATCATAGTTTCTTGCAGGTAAACGCGATGGCGTCCTGTTGGTAGGAACCGGCTCTCCCCACTCTCTCTCACAATACGTATCTCAGGCCCCCCAGGGCTTGAGAGGCCCCAGCCCTTGGACTAGAGCCTGCCCTTCGATCGTGGATTGCACGAGTCCATAAACGGTGGAATGGACACTTAACTCGTTTGCAAATTATCAAATCATCGTACTGATTCTTCTTAACCAGTACAAGTTAAGTCATTATAACGTTATCATCATTCAATTATTCACGGAAGAACCGGATCTATCTGGAGTGTATTTCAGCATCAGTTTCTCTATTAGGTTCAGACTCGAATTCAGGCTCAGGTTCAGGTTTTACAATTTCAGTAGATGAATTCGATTTTAGTCAGACATATGAAAGACAATGACTCTTCTCATAACTTGATTACATGAACTAATGAAGGCTATTGTGGAATGCGGTTTTATGATCAAAAACAACTTTCATTAACAGAGTTTCTTATCAAATCGCCTTTCTGTTTCGCGATCATCAGACCGTGCCACCAGGAACTTTAATGACTACATGTCTACATCAACCAACGTAACGAGCCAACGGCGATACTCGTCAAGTGTGTCTAGACCTAAACAGCAAATTATTATTAAATATTATTAGAATTATTGGTGAACGTCTAGAGTTTATTTATATTTTCGTATCAGAAATGTCGTAGCAACTATGGAAATTAAAATTCATCCTTATCTTGAGTATACGTACCAAGGACACAGCTTCAGGTCCCAAATAGTGAATCCCTTTGTGGATATGGAAGACACTCATGCGACTCAGCCGTGCCATAGAGTTGGAAATAAGGCAGCAATAAAGCATATGTAAAATATATTCTGGAATTCCTTTTAGGACGCAGATATATGGGTAGTGGGTCGGTTGCTGGTCGTGTCCGTCGTCGGATATGCCTTAGTACGTGTACCCACTCTCAGCTTGTGTGAGTTTGTAGGTGAGAGCGAGTAAAGTAAGACAGACGATCCGTTTCGTTAGAGGGTGTCCCGGGGTTACCCACCTGTATCAAAGCGCTGAACCTTCCTCTTTTCTTATACTCCCTATCCTCTGCACTCAGAAAAATGGATGGTACTGGCTCCCACAAATCTCGTATCTCTTGCAATATTTTACTCCAACGATTTCGTTTTACGTGGAGCGAAATCCTACGGAAAAGGTTATTGAACTATATAATTCCAACTTGATGCATTCAAGTTGTTTATGATCATTAGGTTTATCAAGTTTCTATGAACGTCACATGAAAGTTGTGATTCTCTCTCTGAAAAAGAAGAAGCTTTCAGGGCTTTGCTTTCAAGTTTCAGTGCTTTGTGCTTTTTATGCTTTCAGTACTTCCTCGCTTTTTTTCCTTGGAAGATTTTTAGGTCCACAAAGAGCGATGCCTTGTACGAAGGTGTCCGTGCCGTGCATCTCAAATTTTCGACCGAAAAACGAAAGGGAAGAGAAGTGGAAATCTCCGCGAGACCGGAGGCAAGAAAGGAGGGTGAGAAAGAGGATAGAAGAGGAGAGGTTCTGCTCTCTGGTCTCCTCCCACAGCTCTTGGATGTTGGAGAGAGATGGCGCGACTCTTGGAATGGAGAAAGAGAGATCCGAAGCTGTGAGGTGTCGCCTTACAACCGGCTCGCTTCGCTTACCTACGAAAGCCTCTTTTGCATGCCATCTCTTCCACCATCTACCTCCAGTTGTTCCTTTTTCACTCCGTTCCTTCGCGTCCACCTTCTTCTTTTCTCTCCCTTCGGTCGCGATGCACCGTTGCCTTCGGTCTTTGCATAATTATTACAGTTACCGCGACGAGCAGCAGCTGGCGACTCCCTTCTCGCTCCACAATCTTCTCATGTTGCTCCACTTGGCTCAAAAAAGTACAAGACATCGTCCCGCGTTAATTAAATTTCTTGCCAAACACGCGAAACTGTCGGCAGACTCTCGATTCCCTTTATTCCCAGCGAAATCTTCTCTTCGGATTCAGAAGAGAAGAATTTTCAAAAGAATCTTGAGAAGAATCTTGAGGAGAATTTTATCAAGCAGATACATTATTCTTGTGCATTATTATTAACTTACATCTATTATTTATGCAATTACTCAAGGAATTCTGAAAGAGTTTCATTAATCCTTTATTTCCCTCTTTCCTGGGAATCGATTTAGTCCTCCGGGCTCGAGTCCGTCAGGTGGTGTTGCAATATCGTGCAAGAATTCGCGCCATAATTTATCCCCGCTGCGTCGTCGCTGGTTCTCAAGAAACTTGGTTATACGCAAATAGGTAGGAAAGAAAGTCAATTTAAATATTTAAATTTGAAAGTGACGAGGCTGATATTTTCGTGAACACGCACGACAACGAAAATAAGAAACACGAACCAGGGAGCAATAAGAATCATTTCATAGGCAGCAAGTGTCGTCCGTCAAGAGGCGTCCCCTAATTTACATCCGGTCGATATCCAGCAAGTTTGTGCCGTGTACGACCTTTCTTACCGTATACAAGACACTCATCCCTGTATCTCATCCGCAGTATGTATGAAACTCGAAATTTCCCAGCGGGCTTCATACATTTTAGAAACCCCCCTCGTGAGGAAAGAAGCTGCTTCTCGGTTTCGTCGTCTTCCAAACAGCCTTTAAATGCCTCATAAATTCGGACTATAGTCGGTATCGTGTCAGCTCAAAAACACCACCTACCGGTCCTTCAGTCCACAGAATTCGCCGGCAATTAGCCGCACTTTTTCGTCACTTGCCAATTATTCATTGAGAAACAATCAGCAATTAGAGAGAAGTTTAAATTATCATTAATTTAATTTATTTGTTTCACTGAATTAAATGATAATCGGAGTGAACATAATAGTAAAAAGTTATAGGCAAACGGGAATTCTGTTAAAGATTTATGTTCATGTTGTTTTAGACTGTATTAGATTATTTTCATCAATCGAATTTTGGCAGTGATTGGGTGGAAGTTTCAGACGTCACTCTGACGATTTTTTTTTACATTTTTTGGAATAATAACAAGGAAAAGTTTTCATAGTTCCTGAAACCCACTGTTTTTATTTATTTATCAGCAGCAATTTTAGAGAATTTAGAGAGAAATTTTAAAGAGACTTTAAAGAATTGTACTCTCTAAATCTGAATTAGTGAAAAGTGAGTCACTAATTTACTTTAGTGAAAAATTCTACTAATTTTTAGTTATTTTTAACTAAAACTTTAGTGAAATACAACTAATAATTAGTAAAAGTTTTGACTGAAGTAAATTAGTGGCTCACTTTTCACTAATTCAGATTTAGAGAGTATAAAAGATTTAAAATAATTTTAAGGAATTTCAAGGTTTATTAATAGATTTTTTTTTAGATATTTCACAATATTTCAAAATATTTTACCTGATTTTAATATGAATTTTAAGGAATTTTAAGAGATTTGAAGATATTTCAAGAGATTTTAACGAATTTCAAGGAATTTTGATATATTTTAAACAATTTTAAGATATTTACAGAAGATTTAAAAGTTTTTAAAGAATTTCAAGTAATTTCAAGGGATTATTCCTTAAAATTTCTTACGGCCGATTCCACCAACTGTGATTAAATTTTAATCCTTGATTAACTTAAGTTAATCAAAACTTTTCGTACGCAAATCAAGAATTTAATCAAGGATTAAAATTTAATCACAGTTGGTGGAATCGGCCCTTAAAATTACTTAAAATGTTTTAGAATCTTTTGAAAATCTTTAAACTCTCTTAAATTCTTTTGAAATCTATTGAATCTTGTGAAATCTATAGAAATTTCTAAAAAAAATGTTTGGAACATCCTTTTGATAACTGTTTCAAACTCTTATAAAAATCCCTTGAAATCTTGTGAATAAAAATCAAAAATATTAAATCAAGCCCAAAAGTCTATAGTTTTTGTTATAATTTAAATCAGTTTTTGGGTTTAAATTTAGTATTAAGCCCAAAAACTGACTTAAATTGTAATACAAACTAGAGTATTGGACTTGATTTAAAACTTTTTCTTTTCTGTGATCCTTAAACTGTTTTGAATTATTTTAAAAATCCTTTGAAGTTCCTTAATATATTTTGAAATTCCCTAAAATCTCGATAAAATCCATTGACATTTCTTATAAAGATCCGTCCAACGGTTAAATATCTACTAGTAAATAAATAAAAATAAAATGATTTTGGGAAGTTTTCTGATATTCTGAATCCAATAAATTCAAACAAAAAATGAAATAAAAATTCACTGTTAGGAATATTTTTAAAATTTAACCACTTTCATTTACTGTGATTGAAAATTCAACTATACTTTTGATTCAGCTACGGTAATTGTATAAAACTTCAACTTAAAAGTAATTGAAGTTTTTTTTACAGTGTATTTTCGTCAGTCTGAAACTTCAACCCAATTTAACAGTGGTCAATAAACACGGAGAAAACTGGATATTAAACCGTAATATCTAGCTATTTAGATGTAATATCTTAATATTAAAATATATAATCCAAATATTCTAACATCCAATATTTTAATCTCTGGATATTAAATTTTAATATCAAGATATTATATCTAAATATCTAGATAGTCGTCCCATAGTTAAATAGCTAGATATTAAGGTTTAATATTCAGTTTTCTCCGTGAAGGAACAATAACAATGGTCAATTAATACACGACTTAACAGAAAACCAAGCCATCTTTTACAGTAAAAAATCATGACTTAAAATCATAGAACCTCGCATTTTCTTCCTCAACCCAATATCAGGAGTGCTAAAAACTTTTTCCATCAGATAAGAACTGATTTTCAAAACCTAGGATTTGAATACATACTTCTCTAATAACACTGTTATTAGAGAGCAACTGTCTTGCATTTACCCGCCAATTGGAAATCGAACGTATAAGAACCCTTAATTTCGCCTCTAGAGCAATCGATAAAAAAATAATTGTCGATAATGAAGGCTCGCGAATCCTGCAATTGTATAGAGCACCGTGGAAGGTACGTGCCGGTGCGAAAAGGATTCACGATTACAATGAACGGAATCTCGTTACCTTGAAATGGGAATTGGTATTAAGGAACACCGATCCTTACACTCTTTGTCTTTCCTTCTCTCTCCGAGAGTTCAATTCGAGAGGATGTAGAAGACTCGCCGACGTCGTTCGACGTAAAAATGCGGTACGTATAAAGCCGATATCTTATTCACGAACGTTCCATTCGTTCTTCTTATGGTGCCCCTATATGCACGGTCGCGGCGACATTCTTGTTCGCGTCGCATAACTTCTGGGCTTCTGATGCTCCTCTCGTTGTAGATTTACCCTGCCGTCGTCCGCAAGCTGTTCAGGACACAAGTCCCATAGAATGTAGATTTTCAGACCGGAAATGCAAGACTTGAATAAAAATCGGAGTGCATATTGCAGATGGTGAACGTAAAAAGGAAAGAAAGGTTGAATACCAGGAAGAGCAACACTAACAACTATATTAAAGTACATAATACGTATATAATTATAAACAGAGAAACGTTGAAATATGAACTGATCCCCTAATTGAAGGAAAAAATTGGGTTCATCATGAGCACAACTCAAAGTGCTTAATTCAATTATTTTTTTCAATTACAGGCAAGAACTGTACTCTAGATTGTATCGTATCTCCATTTTTGGACTGAGCAAGCTTAATAAAGTAATGCCTCGTTGCCTCACAAAAAATGCGTACAACATTGAGTTGCGTGTCATGTAATCTAGAATCAAAAGCACTCTATCTCTCTTTTATAATGGGTAGATTATAGAATAAGAATTAGAGAGGTGAGCCATTGTGGCGAGTTCTGTCGGCCATGTTTAGACCCCTCCCTTTAGAAGTCGTTCTGGTACAATCCTAGGCTGTCTCCATTCGTCTTAATAGACAAAGGGCCCGGCAGAGTAAGGCCCTGATGTAACCACAACGGTCAACTTCTATTATGACGTCATAAGCGAGGCCATTCAGAATCTTGTGGTCACACTGAAAAAGAAATACGAACATTCTTCAGATTCTGAATGTTTGCAGTGAAGGAGGATTAAGATGTATTTTATTTTCTAATAATAGGAGTTTAGTCATTATGAATTGGGCCTCATGTTTGACTTTTGTGAATTTATTTGACTTATATTTATTTAACTTATATTTATTTGAATGCCGGTTCGAATAACTGTACCAGTTATTTTATTTATATATATTTTATTTCATAATAAGTTTAGGAGAGAATATTCGTCAAGAATTATTTAGTTTGATATATGTATATTTTATGATAGTAGAGGGACAATATTAATATTTTCGTCAAAAATAGATTAGATCTGTCGTATATATATATATATATATATATATATATAT